>JAANDG010000882.1:0-42546 GCA_036852015.1 Pelodera strongyloides | reverse complement strand
GGATTGATCAGCTGTTTGAAGGAAGCTTATTTGGTGCACGTGAACGTGAGCAAAACCCGCTGGATGGAATACTGCTCCTTTAGATCGAAAACCGCTGAGAGTCAATTCATACCTCACAACATGACGTACCAGCCGGGGGTAGAAGAAGCGACCTGTAAATAAACTGGAATCAATCGCCACATCTCAGTTGCCATATACTCATTACCCTAATTACAATTAGCTCAAACAATTAGATTATGAATGAACATATGTCATCTTAGACTCTAGACTGCCTCGCTGAACTAACAATCAAAATCTGAATTATTCGCGTTAATTGGTGACAATGTTGACTCTTGTTCGTGCTAATTGGCGGAATTTGGTGTGACTGCGGCTAAAACGATGTTCCTCACCTCTATGTATTCCATAAAGGTTTTCCGCATCGCTTCGATCAAGTCTTAGACGGCGGGCGGCTGATATTTGAAGGCCTTTCTCCAGCAACTCGGAGATGACACACTGCAATAACATGAATGATTATTATGTTATGGATATGGATACCGCACCAACATTCTAGGGTGATTTCTTATTTCTTAAGTTTCTAGTCAATTTTTCTAGAACTTTGCCAAGATGCTCTTGACCTAGTTGAGCCAACAAGCATAATTAACACTATCAAACTCCCTTACAATTATCTCTCGTAAGTTACGATATTAAAGGGATAGGTTCACCTCGAAGTGCACCTTTTTTTATAATTTATGTTGGTAGTATGACCTGTGACTATCAAAATGCGAAAATTGCAGTAAATTTCCTTTGCTCCCCGTAGTAGGAGAGCTTGCTCAAAAAAAGCTAAACTACCTCGAATCTATAAAACAATTGGGGTACCGCAGCCATGGTATGTGGGAAATAGCGCAGGATGACTGGAGGTGCAGATTTGTTGTGATAGACAGAGGATGATAAAAGGGCCCTGTATTTTCTAAGTCTCCAGCCCGGCTGCGCTATTTCCCACATACCATGGCTGCGGTACCCCAATTGTTTTATAGATTCGAGGTAGTTTAGCTTTTTTTGAGCAAACTCTCCTACTACGGGGAGCAAAGGAAATTTACTGCAATTTTCGCATTTTGACCGTCATAGGTCGTACTATCAACATAAATTATAAAAAAAGGTGCAATTCGAGGTGAACCTATCCCTTTAAGACTCACGTAAATAGTCAATTATGAAGACATGCCCTTAGTGTTTACCTTACCCTTGTTATTTACGCATATCACATCTTTTTTTGATTATTTATAACAAAGCTTTCCGGCACCCAGTCCCTTGGTATCTACATGGTATCTCAAAGTAAAAAATCGAAAATCCATCAGTGATGTCGGCTTCAATCACAATTCCAATAAATTTCATCTCTCAACCTCTGTGAATAGTTTTATAACATAATTGAAGGGTGTGCAAGCCAAACCTGTTTGGTTTTCCCATTATAATATATATGCATATAAAAATATGAATGGATCAGAGAGTAGAAAGGAAAGGGGTCACAGGAGAGAGGAGAGAAATGGAAAAAGCGGAGAAATGAAGACAGAGTAGGAGAATGAGGGAGAGAAAGCGACGAAAAGCTCATTTGAGGGAGAGATTGAGAGAGAACAAGAGAGGGGCAGAGAGAGAGAGCTGGCACATCACTATTCCTCAATCCTCAAAAAACAGCGTTCGCTCAACCGCGATGCCAAGTTCCAATTAGCATAGTAGAACTGTTTTTCGGAATCTCTCTTGCCGCTGAAATACAGGAAAGAGACGGACTATCCAAGGGACCATGGAATTTTTTCATTTACCACACAATTTAACAAAAGTAAAAGGCAAATAAACATTTTTTATTCTAATTGATATTCATTTGCATAAGCTGCATAAGAACGCTGGTCTAATGTGTTTCAAAAACCGGCCGTTATTCCGCTTTAATTGTGGAAACAAATAATTCGCCAAACAGCTTTAGCAATTAGTCCTTGAATACGATTGCTTATTAAATATTTATCAGTTACAAAAACAACGGTGAATTTAATACATAATAAAAAAAAATCACTCACCCTCAGCAGTATTGGATGTCCAACAATGTCCGGTTTGAGTAGAACCAAAGTAGACGACATCTATTTACAGAAACCTCTATTTACATAGAATAGCGCTGAAAAAATATGCGTTTAATTGTAATGGTAAGTCATATAACCAGAGCTACCAGCTTACAGATCATAGATCACAATAAATCCCGTAACCTACACCTATATGCTATTATTACGAAACAACCAAAGGAATAAAACAGTTAGTGACCAGCGGAAATACCGTAACCTACCCTAAGAAAGTCTTTGAATATCACTCACAAAAACAGGAGTTTCGTAACAATTGAACATAGGGATAGTTACCGTATTTAGGCTACGGATAGGTTACGGTATTTGGGTCCATGTTCCTAGAAACGGATAATTGCAGAAAGGTTGGTTTCGGAGGTAAACCAATAAGGGCAAAGACTCACGTCCTGAATACAATTGCTACTAAAGAGTACAAAATATGCACTCGAAAATCGAGATTTAAAACAGGGTACTCCCACAACAAAGTAAAGAAAAAAGCCACAAATAAATTCCCACTTTATTTTAAAACACTGCAAAAAAATAAAGATAGTCTTTAAATACCAATCACAAAAACAGGAGCATGTATATAAAATCATGCATTCAACCACAGGACTAGTGATTTGCTGATTTGAGGAAAAATACACAAGAAAAATCGTAACCGCTCACTATTAATAATTAAAGGCCACCGAACTTTCACAAACAATCACACTTAAATTCGAGTCATGTTTAAGGCATAAATACAGTATTATAATACAGTGACAAAGCTAAGCATCGAAAGCACTCCTATCGAATGTTTCCAACGAAACACTTACAAACTTCAATAAAAATAATACGTATACATTAAAACATTTGCTCATATACAATCTGCTCGGGCCCCTCATGGCCCTCGCACCACAATCTTTTTTTTAGAAGTCACCAAGTTCAATTTCTACTCCCAACTTACATAGCATGAAATACCATTCAACTCAAAAAATAAAACGCCAGTACCTTTCTTTGCAAATAAGAACTATGTACAGAAAGTCGTGAATACACACAGCACGGAAAACGTGATAAAATAACGAATAATCACCGAAATTATTTGCTAACAAGTACCTGGACACTAACTCCACCGGATTAAAGCGAAATATCGGCCGGTTCTTGAAACATATCGATAACAAGAACACCAGCATTATGCGTTTCAAAAACCGGCTGGCATTTCGCTTTAAAATACATGGAACACAAATTACCCGACGACTAAACTACTAAACAAAAATACAGTTTTACTTACATTCATAGTTTAATGACAACAACTCACGCCGAGCCTCCTGGGTACTTACACCAAGGCGCTAGATTACAAAGAGGCCAGATTTTCAAATAGCCCTCAAAAACTCGCCACAACTTGGTGCTTCTCACTGGCCAACCAAAAAAGCAGTTCTACGGTATACATCGATAGCCCATCGATAGTCCTATCTTTGATTTACTACTTTGAATTTTAAAATCATTGAATTCTTTCATCGTCTCTTATGGCGTTGCGCTCTTTCTAAGAGTCTAATAAACATTTCTAAACATTTCCATTATATATCAAGCTACTAACCACATTCGGATTCTGAAAGCTTACTCCCACAGGAAAACGAAATAATTGTCGAAACTTGACCACGAGTTGGTCACCAGATGGGCAGGCCCACAAAAAACCAGTGAACCGTATCCACCGGATCAAACAAGTGTGAATCCTTCCTGGTGTTCAATCGATATCCTTAATCGCCTGACCAATTCCTTTTTGTCTGCTAGGTTGGGCAGATCGAGCAAGTTGAAGCAAGTGTGCGCCACAGGCAGAGAATGAGAGGCACACGGTTGGATAATGGCCTTTAGTGCCTTCATGCCTAAAAAAAATACAATATTATCTTTAAAAAACATTAAAAAACATTGGGTGTTCTGTATTAATTTAGTTGCCTATTTCGTTTATAAGATTTTAAACATTACATTTTCACTCAACAAAGTAACAATATCAGGCCAAAATATGGGTCAGATGATGAAAAAACAAAACTACTTTAAGTTACCCCCGTGGGTAAACTCCCTCCTGAACAAATAAACCCAAATATGCTAGACAAGTACACAAGTCCAGTACACTAGTCCATATGTTCATGTTACGGATAATCGAGACGAGACAGCCAGACATAACTACAGTAATCCGTACCTTGAACTGGCAGTCTCGTACTTCCCATCAGGAACTGCAGGAACTTCTTCCTTTCGTCCACCGTCAACTCGAAGAACGCGTCCCAGAAGGCAAGGATTGTCGGATGCTTCGCGTGGTACTCACCCTTGTACTCGACAACCTGTAATAGAATTTAGAGTGACCATTTATGAATTAGTTCTTCACTCTGCCTCTACTATGTCAACTGCGTAAGTCATAACTCCCACGCATGTTAGGACCACCCACGAGGCCACCTATTAGTGTATATTACTGATTTTTCTTTAATTTCTAATAAAGTTTCACATAATCAGCCAAAAATATAACCATATTGCCAATACCATACCCAATAAAACGTTTTTTTTTTCATATTTTTTACGCTATTTTCACTTATCCCATGGACTGTAACCATCCTTACATAAATTATTCACCACCGAAGTGTTATGCAGTATTAGTAAACCATCAATATAATTTCCCAAAAAACGTCTACACAAAACAAAAGGGATCCGCAGACCAAGGGTTGCTCCCAAAAATAGAGCGTGACTGTTTGTTCATGGCATCAGGGGGGTAAGCGGAGGACGAATCGGAACTTTAACATACAGAACGAAAGAGAGAGAGAGAGAGAGAGGGAGAGAGAGAGAGATAAAGAGAGAGAGAGAGAGAGACGTTACAATACACAGAGCCAGAGAAAGAGAGACCAGAGAAAGAAATAGAAACTCAAACAATGAGGAAACCGACAAAACGTTTCAGAGCACGATCTCAAAAACCGCGGAACACCCACTCAGTTCCACATGAGAGAAATGGAACACCAGAGTTGTGGTACAAGGGGTGCAGAATATTTACAATTTACACTGTGTGCAAATTCACAACAAACTGACAACACCTAGTTTACACACTTATCATGTACACTAAAAAATAAAATAGTTTATTATACGCCAAAGTACATTTATGCATATATACAATGAATGGGCTTTTGTTATTCTTTAGCCGTTGCTGAACTTGATTTGGATCTGCTGCCCGATAGACGACGAACCACCACCTCGCCTGGCACAATCTAAAACGATTAAACCAGGTCAGTCACTACCTCACGGAGAACCACTTTTCAGTATATGCAAATTACGTTATATTCTGTGCTAGAAACGAGTAGAATGGTGCACATAACGCATCACGATTAACTGTTCGTTCTCTAAAAGAAAACATACAACTGCAAAAGTTCACCTGAATCTTTCCCCGACTTTTTCTCTGTTCCGTATTCGTGCTGCTGATGGTCATTGCCGTGGTCGTGCTCAAAGATGACATCGCACTCTGTGACGGCTGAGTGTTCTCGGTTGACCGACTCTCAGACCTTGTTGTCGTGGGCATTGATCTGTACTCTTCGTTGGCACGGTCAACAACACTCTCCAGACTTCTCACATCATGAGCTTCATCACTCGACGTCGACCCTCTCCTTCGACGGATTCCAGCCTCAGATCCAGCCACACTTCGAGCAGTTGCCATCGTGTTCACTAAATAACGCATTTAACGATACACCATTACTACCTTGTCTCCTACGATGATTGCAAGGTAATCCCCCCCGCTCGTTTACTGAATGGCAAACCCAACCCGTCTCCACAAGCACATTACATTTGCAAACGTCCTAATTCTCCTAAACAAACTCCTAATTAGTTATTTAACACCCTCACCTTCCATCTTCAAAGACGACGACGAGTGTACACCAGCCGGGGTTACTGGCGATATATACGAATTCGCCGATACTTCATCCCTCATAGACGCAGACAGACACGTCGGAGACGGTACTCTCGTGGGAAATGACGCCGTCGTGCCCGCCTCGGAAGAAGCTCGGGATTCCGACCGCACCGTCGCCCGCTGATGCCCACCACAATGCGCTCCATATCGCCGGGTGGCTCGCGTAGCCGCCGTCGGATCGCAATCAATACAAGTGCATCCCTCAATTCGTCGCATCTGGGGCCGACGGTCATCACGCAAAGTTGTGAATCTGCAATGATTTGTAAACGTACATAAGTTGAAAAGCCAATAATTGAAAATTCAAATTATCCGGATAACATAGAGAAACAAAGCAAAAACAATGCACAAACCTATCAGCTTCATATCCAAATAAATGCGACACAATATCAATATAGCCCAAGTGTTCGAGCATGTAAATGAGGAAAGCAAAGAGGAACACCTCGAGAAAGTCCATATTTCAAGATAAGAAAAACTGAAAATTGGGGGAAATATTAATCGTACTCTTTTCTGCAATAAAGCACTACAGTAATCAACTTCCAAAAAGTATAAGCATAAATATTATAATAAGTTCAAGCTCACCGCTAGGCTTTCGATTCAACTCCGAACGAGTATATACAGGTTTTCGATTATGATGAGAATGATATAAAATAAGGAATAGCAATAGTAAATGACGAAGATAGTACAAATAATGAAAGAGCTAGATAAAGCAACCGTATTTAAATGCTTCGAAGGAACAAGCTCTAAAAAATCCATAAAAATAGATACGTTTCAGCTCAGCTGTTCACAACAAACTTCCGTATTTGCATATAAAACATAGAAATGCAGTTGTCAAGTAAACGTTTCACAAATAATTTCATACCGGACCGGGATCATTTCCGGAGGAAATTCACAACAGAAACGCATTGTACTAGTGAAAATCCGTTTCACAGAGTATTTAACAACGTGGCTAGGTTGAAATGCTCATTGTATTTGTTGCATGCCCGAAAACTATTAAAAAAAATACTAATCAAGTAAGAAAAGGATGTCACAGCAGATCATTGGAATAATCATCATACTGGCAATATACCTCTTATTTCAAGTATGTTTTCTTCTCGAATATTTTCACATTTCAAGAACCTAACAATAATGTGAGCATTATTTTTGTATCTAGCCACAAGCCAAAAATGAACTTACCATTAACATACAAAACTAATAAACCATTTACAGTATTACAAAGACGAAGAAAGAAAGAAAAGGCAGAAAAAAGCAGGAAGTGATAATCCACGAACAGAAAAGGTAAAAAAAAATACGTAAAGCGTAAAAAAACATCGCTTCGCGCCAGTCCAGTCAGCAGTAGGCTGAGTTGATCGAGTTGTTGCACACGCACACCTTTGGCACACTCTTGGCAACTTGACCTTAGGCATGAGCCTTTGCATGGGTACTCGGTTCACCCACATCTGCTCAACAGATCTCACATTTCACAAGAGTGTGCCGCTTTCTTTTATCACCCTTATTATTGCTAGTGTGGCACGCGGTACCTACAATTAGCAAATTCCCTTCATCTACTTTAGACCACTGCAACAGAAGACCAACGCAGTAGTAAAGGAAATGTTGCAGCTCTCGCACAACAATTTGAATCAATCACTACGGTAACGAACTAAATACGGCCTTGCAGGTTCGCCAGTGCAACTGCGAACTTCGTTGACAACTAAAGCGAAATACCGGACGGTTTTTGAAACACACAGAGCACACCAGTATTCTTCCACAGCTTATGCAACTGAACATAAATTAGAATAAAACATCGAGCTAAATTCGAGTAAATTATCATAAATACGTGTAAGAACTCAGTTGTCCACGATGCGTTTCAAAAACCGGCCGGTATTTCGCTTTAATTATTGTCGTTAAATCCGATAAATCCATGACTGCTTTGCTCCTCGATGAATATATTTAATATTTTAAGACCAGTTCCAAAACGGCCCGAAGCGCGTCAGCTACTACTCCCACGGAGGTATGCGAAGGCGATGCTATGGCTATTACAGACTTACAGACGTCACTGGCACAGACAAACATACGTACAATACACAGTATTTTACTATTTTACTATTTTACATACAGTAAAGTTAGCAGGACATTAAATATAGTCATTCACAACTTATGGACTATTTCAGGAAATGGCCGCAGTTTCAAAGAAAGGAAAACGACGCGCGTCGTCGGTATAATTTTACCAAATCTTTCACATTGAAACCCGTCATCTGCCCGCAGTTAGAATAGTTCTCCCCGCAATAATTCTACCCATTTTACCGTAATGGATTAGCCACACAACACTTATGTTTCCGGAAATCTATAACCTAAACCCCTTTTTAGAAAATGCACACTGCTAGAGGAAACCCATCCGACACTGTTACTGCATCGGTGAGCGAGCTACAAACATAAATTCAATTAAAAAAATAACCCTTCTGTAACTAAAACCAACAATATTCGTACGTATGTCCATTCAGAAAGCCACTACACCGCTGATAACAGCGTCCAACCCATCTGCCCGCACACCCACCATACAGGTGAGCTGTCTTTCACTTGTCAGGAGAGGAAAAACTAACGAAAACAACCCAATAGAGGGTGAGGAACCCAGCGGCGCTGACGTTTCCCTAGCACCAGAGGCCATATTCACCACTCCTATTCCCTCGGAGAAATATTCCCTGGGGACAGAAAATAGCATTCTAATGTGAGGCACGCAGAGAAAAAGACGGGGAATTCCCCACGGGGAATTGAGTGGGAATATGGCCTCAGAACCAACACAAAACCATTTTCATCGTGAAGTCCAGAAGATCTCCAAATATTTTAAAGCGAAATATCAACCGGTTTTTGAAACGCATCGGGTACACCGACACTCCTATGCACTATGCAGCTTATGCAGACCATAAATTAGAATAAAAAAAGAGCTAAATCGAGCAAATTAGCATAGATACTTAAGAACTTAGTTGTCTTCTCGATGTGTTTCAAAAACCGGTTCGTATTTCGCTTTAAAAAATAATCGTATAAGAAAGGAAACCAATTTCAAATTACAGGCTGGTTCCACCAACACCGCAATTCCAGAAACTCCCGATCCGTCAAATATCAAAACCGCGGTCGAAATGAAGACACCCGAGTCAATGGTGGAATCGGTAAGAAGTCTCAACACTGAGAAACAGTACCTTCTCTTACCCACATTGTACAATAGCTGACTACACAGTATACATATACAGTACCCTCGAAACGTTCTGTATTAAATATATTATGTTCCTTCGGCGCTACCTTCTACTACTTTCAGCAACAATTCCCGCTAAAGAACGGAGGCCCGTACCGCGCGCCTCCGGGCCAACGCTCGCAAGCGGTGCGGCACAAGAATCGCACAAGCAGCCTGAGCCCCAACAGCCGTGCTGTGAAGCCAGCATCTCACGCGACAGGATAACTAATATATCTTGATTTTTACACTCGCGAAAGATTGAAAGATAGCGGGTGGTTCTCGCAATGCAAATTAAATTAAACTTGTATACTTGCTTTGTTAGACACAGACCGAAATTTCCAGTATAATGCTCAGAATTCTTGACTTACAATACACCTTCTTGCTTAATAATAAATGTGTACGCACGATTCCATGTTTTTACACTCACGCTTTCTCTTGAGTTACCAAAAAAAATTGAATAATAAAATAAAAAAACGCACATTTTTGAATTCGCTCCAATCATAATTCTCGTTTCCAACGACCAGTTCCATCAGCTCTCGAGGTTGGAAGAAATCGATAATTCTGCAAAAAATACTAATGTTGCATAACGTCTATATGTTCAATAGCAATGTTCATCCGATATTCCAATCGGATCTTTCAGAATCACTAATCCTTTGCAACTTTGCACACATCACCTACAGGTTTCTTACTCTTACACATATTGTTTAGCTTTCCTTCTCTTCCAATTAACATACACGACAGAGGGAAGGATTGGACAGAAACTAGACAAACCTAGAAGTAATCACGGCCGAAAATCCCTGTTTAAAATATCCGAGCTGATTCCTGATATTCCCATCAACGCCTTCCTCCATTCGTGATTTGACATAAAGCTGAAAATTGCACAACTATAGACTGGACCAAGTAACAGTGATTACAAACCTACAGTAAGCAGTCCACGACTGTCTGTTTATGGTTACAGTAGGCAACGATGTACCAATCGTATAATTCATCTGCACATCCATATAATCGAAATAAAAGTGAAACCCCGGTTACCTTGACATATTCGTGCTTCGTGCGCTGGTTCACTTCCAACTCCTGGAATGGAAAAAGGTTCTAATCAGATATTCCATAAATAATAAGTAAGAAGTTGGTGTTATAAACGACAATGCGGTCCATTACTACCAATAAAATTTCACTAATCATAAAAAAGACCAACCTTTCCATGTGGTTTCAACTCGATTGTCGTCGGATGTCCCCATACAGTATGCGTGATTTCGAATGTTAAACTGAACACATCCTCCATATCATCGCCTGAATAACACGCATACTAATCAATATCCAGATGCATGGGAGTAAACGAATAATATCAGCAATCAAGTGACCATAACTAGATTCATGTTCAATCATTATTAAATCCTAAACAAGGGTTTCTCACACCATAAACGTGCCTTCATAATCCAACAGACTCTGCAAACTTCTCCCCTCAACTGGGTGTAACTCCGCAAAATCTTCCAGCGTGATTGGTTGTTTCAGGATGTTCTAAAATGGATAGGTGTTACAGTAGCCATTATGTCTTTACACATTTGCACCACGCCCAGAGGCTACATGCGAGAGTCTATGCCATGCTATTAATATGATATGTAGTCATGTTTAAAGCGTAAGCGAAAAACCGGCCGGTTTTTGAAACACATCGAGTAGACCAGCACTCTTACACAGCGTATGCAAATGAACATAAATTAGAATAAAAAATCGAGCTAAATTCGAACAACTTAGCATAAATACGTGAGAATTCAGTTGTCCCCGATGAGTTTCAAAAACCGGCCGGTGTTTCGCTTTAAAATAATAATTACCTTATAAAGTGCTGACGGAAAGGGAAAATTGACCAACACTCCATTGTACACAGCCAACCCGCACAGAGCACCGACCTGGAAATACACATATTAAAGGCACAGTGTCAATCAAAGTATTAATCATTTTAAAATTATATATCGTTCTCCATAAATTAGACATCATGATAGGAAAACTGCAAACCATCTGCCAGTGTCCTTGTTCGATTTCCGCCCCACTGAACCATACAAGATGTGAATCCGGATCCTCGACGAACATGCCGTACCTGTAGAAAACACAGTTAATTGATTGAAGATGACAACAACATGTAGCTGTCCATAATACATCCAACACTCTAACACCTAAAAGTGCTGACAAAAAAATCTACAAATACCCCTTGAACCCCACACTACCTTAACTTCTGGTCATTACACTAGGTCACAGATGTAGCTGTACACAACACATCCAACACTCTAACACCTAAAAGTGCTGACAAAAAAATCTACAAATATCCCTTGAACCCCACACTACCTTAACTTCTGCTCATTACACTAGGTCACAACACACAACAAGGTCAAATGTCAAAGTACTAAAGTATCCAAGTTGCATAGTCAGAGGAATATGTGCACATCTTTACTTACTCGGGTTGCAGCAACTTCTGGAATAGGATCATAAAGAACTCCTTCTTCACACCGCCGGCGTCCTCTCCCTCCTCTCCAATGAACTGCACGCGAAGGGGCTTTTGTAGGCAGTGCGGTTCCACTGCAAGTGCTTAACCTTACGCGTTAAACAGTTTTCTTCATGAACTCAGAAACCGGTCATAAAATGGTCTCTTGTTTGCATTGTTAGCACGATGGTGTCCTGACCGCATCAACATTTTATGGTAACTCTTGGTTTCGCGAGACTACTCCAAAACTTTAGCTTGTGCCTACGACTGGTTAAGCTAATAAACAATATTATTATTAAATACACCGACCCCTGGAAGTGGTTCGGTGATTAGTTTGCAGGAGGGCATACACCATACACTATGGTCAGAACTCGTGCACAACAGAAAAAAAAACAGTTAAGCGAACATAAGTAACCCCAAAACTATGATAAACTAACACAAAGAAAATTTCAGAATCAACAGGCAACAGGTAGGCGTTTTGTACAGTCCAATAGTTCAGCGACACAAAAAAAAAATCAATTATTCATATAGCCACATGCAAAAATTATCGAAAACACACGTACCCGTCATCAGTGAAGTAATCGTGTCGTGCACAATGTGTTCCCTTCGTACGCTAATGTCGAAATAGGGTTGTTCAACGTACACATTGAAACCAAGGAAGTTTACGGCCGAATTCGACACCATTTGCTGCAATTTGAACTATTCACTTACATACCTGGCTTCTTTTAATATAGACTTTAACATTAAAAACCATACCATAATCAGCCGGTCATCATAATCAGATCAACAATCATATGACCTAACAATATACTGTAAGAAGAAGAGAGTAAAAAAAAAACAGAAGGATCACCTGCATTCGTAACCTCGCCTCAACGTGTAACAATTCACCTTTGGCCGCGCCATTCATTATAAACGGGTAGTTGGACCAGAAAAACTGGTTCTGCGCCTAAATATAACTGGATTAAACTAACAGAATACATACGACAATGGTTCTGTGATACAGCGCAAATACTCACGCTGATTCACTTCAAGTTCTTACTAACTACCCTAGACTGTCCATGAACTGAGCTATAAAGAAGCGTCTACAGTTTACCCGCGGGCACTGAGGCCGTCGCCGTACTCACCAACACACAGGAAGCCCTCCCTAGGGTCACAAGGGCACTGAATCTCTTCTGCTCCCACACTCTCTACGCACTCTTTAGCTCCATAGGGAGACCAAGGAGGGCTCCCTGCGTGTTGGTGAATACGGCATCTGGTCTACACTCCCCGGCTCGACAGTCGTGACCATAAAAATCACAATGGTCATGGAGTGTAGGCCAGTACTAACAAAACTAACAAAATCTAACAAAATCCCTTCATCATGTACATTCGATGTTCTGCAAAACACCTCACCTGGTGCTGATCCCTAGTCGCCCACTTCAGGTAGTCCATTTTGATGTCAACCTTCTCACTCAACTCATTCACGTAAAAGTTCTCGAGCGGGATTTTGTTTTCTTTCCTGAAGATGAAGACGTAACGTACGCTACTGTACATTTTTACGTACTACATAGTTAATCGGTAATGTAATAAGGTCCTTAGGTCCTCACAGTTACACACCCACACCCACCTTCTAAGACTGACAACGCAACGGGTTGGAAGCCACATGCTAAAAAAGAAATAACTAAAAAAAAGACAATAACCAACCTGTTAATATCATTCAGTTTCGCAAGGACGTTCAACAAATGAGTACTCTTCGACGGACAAACACCGGCCTAAAATGGCATGGATACGGTGCGCAAGAAATTCCTCGGAACCGGGAATCCAGTATACGAAAACCAGGGCAAAAACATACCGTAATCAACCTATTGACTCCAGCCACAAGCGCGGTAACCACACGGTTAAAGTGGCGCATAGGAAGGGCTCGCCACCACTTTTCTGCAATATTCCGATAATAACAAGCCGTGGGTACGCACTGACGACTGTGACGAGTGAAATCGCCTACGGTGAAATCCTCGTCTGCGAAGGGTCGAAACGGGGTCACCATAGTACATACGGTATATTAATTGTTTTCTATACGTATAAGTTAATCACTTGTACGTTTCCAATTTATTTCCTCTTTTAAAGGGTAGAAAACCAAATTGAATTTCTATATAACATATTCATTGTTGGAAAAGTTGTTTACTTATCTCCATCACGTGCATATCTTTTTCTTGGTCTCATTCAAAAAGTCTAATAAACATTCAATAATAACAGTACAGAAAACCTTCAGTAACATTAGCAACCTACAGTACACAATACAATGAGACTAGGGAGAGAACAGAGAACTAACCTAAAACTGCTGCTTGGTGTTGTTTAAGCGTGGCAAATGCCACACTAAACGGAACGTGTAACTGCAACACCGTATCTTTGTCGAGAGCCAAAACAAAAGCATTTAACCTGTAAACAAACGAAAAAAAAATTTGACCAAAAACTGAACACTGCCGTGCAAACGCGAGCTAACCTACAGAACTACAAATTGCTTACTTCTTTGGAGAGTACATAACCCCCTTCTTCAGTCAATAACATAAAAGGTGTTCTTTCATTACAGGAGTAAAGATAATAAAAAATAATAATAATAAAAATACCATGGCAGAATGAGGAATGGTCGAAGGCACTCATCCGAAAGAAACTGCTTCGGCTCAAAATCAGACGAGAAGAAAGACATCGACAAGGTCTCGATCACCTACAACGGAATCGAAATTGTTATTTAAAGCGAAGTGCCGGCCGGTTTTTGAAACACATCGTATACCAGCAACCTTATGCAGCCAGCAGCCTACGCAAATGAATATAAATTAGAATAAAAAAATTGAGCTAAATTCGAGAAAATTATCATAAGTATGTAAGAATGCAGGTGTCCACGAAGCGTTTCAAAAACCGGCCGGTATTTCGCTTTAATAAAAGTATAAACATCAACAATTACGTTATTACATTTGCAAAGTTATCACCACAGTATAATTACGGTATGAAACTTCACTTCATCTAACAGAAGGTTAAATTTACCTGCTAGTAAGGGTAAGCACAGCAACCGTAACTACAGGTTACTCAAACAAAACAATTCAAATTGGGAAAACGTACCAAGTCAGCGTACTGCTTAGCATCACCCGTCAGAGCTAGAGCATTGAAAGTATCCATCACATCGTCCAGGTTCACTCCGTGGTTTTTGTCCGATATCTAAAGTGTGTTATGTTATCCAAGGAACATTAGTTCATAGAACAACAACAAATGCAGAGGCCATATTCACCATTCAATTCCCCATGGGGAATTCTCCGTCTTTTTCCCTGCGTGTCTCGCATTAGAATGCTACTTTCTGTGCCCAGGGAATATTTCCCCCGAGCGTATGGGAGTGGTGAATATGGCTTCAGGTTTACGAAAAGTCACTATGTCACCCCTACAACGTTGGTGTTTTCATGAACTAACGGGAAGGACCATAGGATCATATGAGTTCATTCGACGAAACTCATAGCACTACCGTATGCTGAACAACTACATGTACGCTAAAAAAACGTGAACCCTCACCGAAAACCGTCTCTCATCATCGTACAAAAACGACCCGTTTACAGTGGAGAGCGATGAGAAGACAGATTCAAGTTCACTAAACGAGTACAATATAATAACGGAGAATATTATGCATAGTAGTATTCAGACTATGATAGTATCCAGACAGAGAGGCAGGAGCTAACAAGTTATTAAAATACACATACCCGATCAAGTCCAGCTTTTCATTCCGCTTCAAAGAACCCAATACGAATGCTTTGTTCAGGAAACGAGGTGTTCGAAGCGGTCCACACGGACCAGAAAGGACATCCTGAAACACATAATCAGTGAAAAGATAATATATAACAAATGATCAATATAGTCAAACGACTAAATGATCCGTAACAATCCTAATTGCCTTCCAGATGCTAATTGGTCAAATCGTACATACAGAAGGTCCTTACGAACCTCACCGCTTCCTCGAATAAACTAACAGAAACCCACCGGCACGCCAGCAGAACGGACAATAAACGATTGATCCCATCCGGAGAATACCGTACTCACGTGATCGAGTTCATCGACGACACGAGGTGTAATCTTAATAATAAAGCTTAAATGTCGTATGTCTAATTCTTTGTTGTTGCAAGAGAACACCTTCAGATACCATTCGAAAACAGCGACGATCAACGCGATGTTTCACAAACCATATATTAGGGAAACAAGGTTAACGAGAACAGTACACAACCAACATAGCACCACTACCTTGTCGGCACTACCATATTCCCTCTATTTCCTTTCATCCTTTCTACCGTACTACTAAGTGAGAAGCAAGTACAATAATGAAAGCATCTACAAAATAAATCCGCAAACCTGGTTCCTAATCGAGCCATTTCCCAGCTGTCCATTGCTATTCAATCCGAATGAGTACATCTTACCACCAACCACGGCAACGGTGTGACATCTAAAGGAACGTAAATATGAAACCTAATCTCTGGCTACATATATCTAGCTTCTCTCCATGACGAACGCTAGACGAGTAATGTCGCCGTTCACACAATAATAGAGCCGTCTCTCTGCATCTCCCTCTAACCCACTTCCCTCCCAGGGCTCACCAACTCCCTCAAATACCTTACCTTCCAGCAGCCACCCTTGTAACTTGTGATCCCATCAGATCCGAAACAACCACCGGCATCGTATGCCTGTCCAATCGCCGGCCACATCCCAACTGGCCGAACTGATCCGAACCGAATGCAAACAAACGGCCTTCCCTAGAAAAGTCCAGTTACATTAAAGATTAAAGTCTCTAAGTGTATCGAAGACAAATTCTCAGCGAGCACGGTCAGATATACAAAGATTTGAAGAAGAGAGAGAGAGAGAGTGTATTGGAAAAAGAATACCTGTACACATCAAACTACGAACTGAACACATCAATTTTACAATATGGGTACCTTGTTAGTAATATAGTGTGCGCATCTCCACAAACTACATCCACAACTTTCATATTGCTCACGTTTTCAAGGCGAATTGGGGTCGCGCGCCCTGAATAAATGACATCAGAAACCAGCATATCACAAATACCGGGCGGTTTTTGAAACACATCATGTACACCAGCATTCTCATGCAGCAACTTAGCATAAATACGTAAGAATTTAGTTGCCCACGATGCGTTTAAAAAACCGGCCGGTATTTCGCTTTAACGTCGACATGGAATCGACGCTTATCATGTTCAGCAAAATTGCCATCGCCTTACACATAGCAGAATTTAATCCTTAGTGCTCAAAAAAGGTAATCTGGTTAGCAAAAAAGGTAATCTGGTTTTTAAGGTACCTTAAAAAGGTAAACATGAAAGTCTTTTTAGTGGGAATGTGATCTAACTGGTTCTACACACCACTTTTCTACCCAAAATGACATCAAACGATCAAACAAACATAAAACACTAACGTGTCGTGTCGCCGGTGCCAAGCTGTCCATAGTCATTCTGCCCCCATGTGAAAACAGATCCACTTGCAGACAGAGCAACGCAATGCCGACCTCCGGCGGCTACTGCAAACGTGAATTATCGATTAGGAAAGAACGATCGCATGAACTTCATTCAGCTTCATTCCCTAATTCGCCCTAATTCCCCCAGAGCAAACATATGAAGAAAAGAGGTAAACCTTACTACCCCTAGTCACGTATACTATAAAGAGAAAATAACTAACCTCTAACTATCGGAATCCCAATAAACTGAATGATTTCTGTAGGGTTGTGGAAACACGCACCATCGTACTGCAAGCCGAAAACATAGACCCGCCCACCTTAAAAGTTATGGTCTACGATCAATAATCATAAAAAAAGTTCTTATCCAGATGAAACCTAAACCACAAATCTAGCACGGTCAATGAATATCTTTCAAAGCTACAAAACTAGTGGTACCACCAGAAGAAAAAAACTAAACTAAAACTCACTTTCTGTAAGCGCAATACTATGTTCTGGTCCGCAGGCGACTTGTACAACCTCATTCATACACGTTACGCGTCTAAAATTGAGACCAATAACCCCCACAAGTACAATATTTTCACTTTAAAATAATATACGTCCGTTCCGTAAGCTAGTATCAGAATAAGAAGGAACTCTACAAAATATACAAAAGCAAGTCAAATACATAAAGATCAACGAGAATATCCAAACACATGTACCACTATAGCCACTGACCAACACTTTCATAACTGCTCCAAAAGAGCTCCAAAAGATCTACATACCGTAATACACTCACTTGGGTGAATCCAGAAATTGGACTGACGCAGGCATTCCCAATTGTCCTGATGAATTGGATCCCCACGCGAAAAGACGGCCATCATCAGTCACACAAATAGAGTGCTCCCGACCACAAGCCACCTGAGAGACAAAATCCAAACAGTGATCTTCATGAAAAGTGGGAAGTAGGATATCCTAACTGGTACGTCGGTAGGTGCGTGAGAAAGGACTCAGCCTCAAGGAATCACCTTCGACCATCTAGTTTGATTATGTTATTTGCGTAATCAATAAACATTCATTAGTATTATTAGTTGAGCAGCTGATCAGAAAGTAAAGAATAAACAGTAAACCGCCGCTAACCTGGATAACCTTGGCGCCCGCGGAGAAATTGACGGGATAAATCGTGTAGCTGCCAGCCCCTCGGCTTCCGCGTCCTAGTTGTCCGCTTTCATTCGTCCCAACAGACCTGCAGACTTTTGGGTACGATTACACTTCGGGGGGCATTATCATAGACTTATTTTTGAGTCAAAATTAGCCTACAATACATGTAATTGCGTTTTAATTCCTAGAAAACGAAGTGTAAGGGAAAGATACGGTTTTTTTTAAGTACAATGTATGAAAAACATGGAAACATTGACCTTTCGAATAACCATGCTACGATTAATCCATTTAAGAAGAAATACCAAGAGCAATAAAGAAACAGTAAATGTACAAATAATTCACAAACCACATTTTGCCGTCCTCCGCCAGAATAACGGTGTGCTTTTCTCCGCACGCAATTTGATGCACTGAAGCGCCGCCTTCACAAGTCGGAGCACCGACTGAAACAAATGAACAAAATAGTAGAGGAAATACATTTCATGTATTAACCCATAACTTAACAAAACCCATACCACATTTCCAATTAAAGGGATAGGTTCACCTCGAATTGCACCTTTTTTATAATTTATATTGAAAGCCTTCACAATGCGAAAATTACATAAAATTACCTTTTCTCCCAGAGGTAGGAGAGCTTGCTCAAAAAGCTAAACTACCTCGAATATATAAAACAATTGGAGTACCGCAGCCTAGCTAAATGGGAAATAGCGTGACAGAGTTGGAGGTGCAGAGATTGTTGTGATAGACAGAGGATGATAAAAGGGCCGTGTATCTTCTACCTCTCCAGCCCTGCTACGCTATTTCCCACTTACCACGGCTGCGGTACTCCAATTGTTTTATATATTCGAGGTAGTTTAGCTTTTTGAGCGAAGCTCTCCTACTTCGGGGAGCAAAGGAAATTTACTGCAATTTTCGCATTTTGACCGTCATAGGTCATACTATCAATATAAATTATAAAAAAGGTGCAATTCGAGGTGAACCTGTCCCTTTAAGGTAACAATTCAAGGGGATCTGCACAGGTAACACAAAACAAACAACGTAATAAACTTACAAACATGTTCTGGTACGTTGAAGCTGGTTTGTTCTCCTTGGGGCCTCATCCCCAGCTGTCCATCGGACGCCAGGCCAAAGCCTAGCAACTCGCGTCGCATCTTTTCACTCACGGGACTCGCTGCTGTCGACAGTCCTATGCTCTCTGCAATAGAGTAAGAGTAAGAGTAAGTGGAAATGAGGTGATTGGAGATTTGGTATACAAAAAACAACTGCACATAAAGTTCAAAATGGGTAAAATTAATATTAGGTAACGGTACGTAAAAAACACGAGCAGCTACAAAAAGACACAAAATATCAGGAGATGGAGACGATAGAGAGATTTTACTCCTTATAAATAAACAAATAAAAATCTAGCAGCTTACAGTAATCCATCACGAACTACAGTACTATGATCATTTAGGAAACTGCCTTCTCTCACCATAGTCTCATTGTAACCTTTCAGAGAGATAATTTACAGGTTTTCAAAAATGTTGCGCAATGATAATAAAAAACCTGTACGCGACGACGACAATGGTGATGCCGGTGTCCTACTCGAGATAGTCGTTTCCGAGGCGTTCGTATAGTATCTTGGTCTTGTCTTGTTTCTAATAGCAATAACAGAACTCGTGGTAGAGTTAGTCCGTGACAGTGTCGGCGGAGAGCACTGCTGAGCACATCGAGTAGCCGAACAGAGACCGGGGCCGGGGTCAGCTGCAGTTTGTCGTACGAAGGACTCCAGCGGATGAATGACAGTAGAATGAGTAGATTCTGAAGACTGAGCTCCACTTCCACTTGCGATAATACTTCTACCTTCTCGATCACTTCGCTGTCTCATCAAAGCATTGTAACCATACCTCTCATAAGATGGCACCACCTGTCCGAAAAAACATCAGTTAATTGCGGGAGTGAGAAGGCGGGAAATACAGTAGACCTTAGACCTTACCCGCTAAAAAAATTGAATGGAAACGAAACAACGAAGTCATCAGGCCCAACTCAAATTATACAACGAATTAAGAACAATGGCTCGATTGCCGGGATACAGTGAAGTCCGAAGTCCCCACATAGACGTTAACTTGAGCGCCTTGGAATTGTCACAACATACAACAAACTACAATAAAAATAAGTAAAACACACCTCACTGTCAACTCTGCTTGTGTGTTCTTCATCTCTTGAAGGAGTTGTCCTTTCTGTCTCCTCTCGATCTCGACCTCGTCTTTTCTCTTTGATAGATAAACCATCAATTTTCTCCGTCGAATTCTCATCCGTTACACGATTTCGTGAACAACAACAGCACCACATTTAGTAATACAGTAGGTGCGTAGTGAATGGGGTAGATGGGCAATTAGTTAACAGGCAATATGCAAATGCGGTAGATAATACCAATACTACGGTAGATAACCGGCCAGGTGCCAGGAATTATTCCTCCAAAGCGAGTATCACCAGCAAGTAATTCAACAATAATGATTCAATTCCTTATCGGACATGTAGAGGTGCGGCCGGTCCGATAAAATTAATGATGAATCTTGGCCAACTGCCAAATGCGTTAGAAGAAGTCTTGAAACACCGAATAAACATTAGCCTCTTAGCAATTTGCATATTGATTAGTCAAATTGCTACAGTACACATCGCGCTCCCAGTTAACAGCTGTTCGCCTTATGTAAATAAATACATTTTGGGCACTAAGTATATCTATGGGATTTATTGCCAGGGTGAACAAGTCGATTTACTGAGCAACGTAATCAAGTAGGATAAGATAAGGGTCAAATTAGCAAGAAAGAAGCAACTGATTTTAGTTGACGTAATATATTCCATGCCTGAGAATGAAAGTTATGAAACACTTGAAATTATTTCAAGAACATCGAAGCGATGAATTATTTATACAGACAGAAGATTAGTGAAAGAAAATTGGCAAGAATACAAATTATTAAATTAATGAGAATATAATCCGCTTACACAATCATTATTTCTATTACCGGGAATATATTGCAATATCCTGCAAAATGAGAAATTATTTTTTTATTAAGCTACAAAAAAAAATATTACTAATGTTATTCTAACTTTTAGCAAGCGATAGCGAAGAATATGAATTTCTAGAAACTCGAGCGAAAACCGCCTAGAAATAAGTCTAGAAACTCGAGGCTTTTCTGGAAACCAATAGAACAGAAAAGAAAAAGAGAAGAGGAAAGTGTACACATAAAGAGAGAAGCAGTGTCCTAGACGAACGTAGGGAAAACCATGGAAAGAAAAAGAACTAATAAAAGCACTCGTTTTTTGTTCAAAGGGAAAACTGAAAAATGATGTACTTTTCCCACGCAAGTACGTAGGTCAACATAGTACGTAAAATTGTAAACTATTAGGGTAAAAATTACGACAGTACATTTCGGCTGTAAATAAGAACTTCACTATCAAATAATACAAAGGCATAAAGGTTGATCAAAAATAATCTTAGTACCAAAACAAACCACCATGTAAGATACACTTACTGTCGTCAAACGGACTTCTGAATCCACATATAACAAACATTTATAGGTAGAAAACTCTTTATTCCATTAGAAACACCAACAATCAACAATGAAGAAGAATCGATCAACAACAATAACAACCATAAAAACAGGAAGGGAAGAGGTGGTACAAAGTTCATAATTTCACACAGAATACACTAGGAAACAATATAACGACCTAACAACCGTACGCGGTTGCCTAACAATTTTTGCAACAAGACGTTCGCGCACTTGGATTAAAGATACTAGGTTCGAAATTTTGAAATCTTAAATAACCCCGCGCGTATCCTCAGAATTAACTATTAATAAATTATATGCCACAAGAAACAGATATTGAATGAATATAGAGAGGAAACACTGCATATTTATTTAACAAAAGTAAGATTAAGTTTAATGAAGTAGCAGCTAGCTGCCTCACTAAACACATAACAAACTATTGAAACACGTGAAAATACCAAGTAAACAGCAAAGACTGGCTACACAAATAAAAAACATTTACTATTACCGTATTACGCTGTAGTGGAGGTCACCGTCTCGCTCTCAACTTCTGGTTTAATGGTTTCCGCATTCACCTAAAAAACTATTACTAAAAAAAATTACTTGCATCAAACTTGCATTTCCAACCGCACTATTTTTTTCGAGTCGTCAGATTCATTTGCCTTTATGCACTCACAACTAGACCCTCATTGAAACACAAGAAACCTCAATATTACAGTAACTATCTCTCAGTTGAACACAAAAAAGGACAATATTACAGTAACTATCAAATATCTGACTTATCCGAATATTCACGATAAAATCATAAAATCAATGGTGTTAATAGGCGATTTCCCTTATTAGAAGTATACTACTACAGTAATTGTCGAACTTCTCTGCATGCATATTTATGATAAAATCGTCGGTGTTAATAGGTGATTTCCCTTATTAGAAGTATGCCTACCTCTCCTTCCTCCAGTTTGGCCTTCTTTGCCGGTTCCGGATTCTCATCAGTACATCCACTTTCTTCTGTTGTGACCACTTCCTCCTTTACAACATCATCCACCTTCGCTTCCGATACCGTATTACCGTTACTGCCATTCTGTTGTTTTCCTTGTTTAGATCCCTTTTTCCTATCACCATTTAGTTCCTAAATAGCAAACCATTGAACAATGCTATCGAACTTAAATACTTAAAAAAAACAAGCAAGGAAGCAAGGGATACGTATAAACCCCACAAGTGCAACTCCCTACTCCCTACATCTACATACAAAAAAAATGGTTATGAAGTTATAAGGAAACCCACCCTTTTGTATGCCTCCGCTGCATCTCGGTCCTTGTTCGCCTGAAATAATAACTTTTAAAAGTATAAAAGAAATGAAGGCAATCTCGTCAGCATGAAATTGGTCGAATGTTCTGTGTCACTCGCGGACGGGAATGTTTAAATCGTAAATAATCCAAAGCCTCGTATACGTACAAAGAAGCAACGACAACGACCCAAATGCACAAACCGTTCCACATTCCAACAAAAAAAGACGATACACGAAAGGCAACTATAAAGACGGGTTCACGATACGGGCAGTATTACTGTATCAATCAATCATTAATATTGCTCACCTTCTCTCTGCGCTTGTTCTTCATGAGTACCTCGATAGCCTCGGTATCCTCTCCCAACATCCTCAGCAGGTGAATCTTTTCCTCCTTACTCACGTAGGGAGCACATGTTCGGTGTCCGATCTGAAATCACAAGACTGAGTAATCTACGCAAAAATAGATACGCTGAACAATACGCGTTAAATACTGGCAATTACTAGTAGAAACATTGAAACATATATTATAATGCTCACCCAGCAGCACACCGGTTCATCTTCATCCACGTAAACTATGCACGATCCGCTCATCTGCTCGCGCAACAAGTCTTTGGCCTTCAGGTCTTCCATCGGAGTTAGGTTCGACTCATGTTTCAACATGGTTAACATGTCCTCCTTGTCGATTTTCACCTTCAACAGCAAAAGGATTAAAGGGGAAAACATTAAACCATAAAGAAGAAATTACATCAAACCGAAGTATAGCTAAACGCATAAAATGTGAGGAGTGTGGACACACAAAGTAAAACATACAGCTAGAGTAGTTAGAAGATTCGACAACAAAATTGAAGAGTAAAAAAAATCACCTTTTGTTTTGTCAAATACGGGAACAGCAGTTTGACTCCTTCTTGTGACACACGGAACCGAACCTGCTCAATCTAAACAAGATCCGTGTTATTGCTATTATTGTGATTTTGCTCTGCAAGAACGAGTACGTAAACCCTCCTGTACTCTTAATCCCTAACTGTCACTGTCGAGATGATAATGACACATAACAAATACAGGTAAAGGCAATACATATATAAACAGTGGGGGGGGGTTAGAAATGATACCTGTGAAAATTAGGAAATGAGATAAATCCAACCATAAAACCGAAACCCACCTTATTTTCATTTCTACCGAACATTCGCATGCCCGCGTTCTGAATCGAAACCTTCTTCATGTTGTTGAGCTGAAAAAGATCCGAATATGGAAGGACACACGGAATGAAATACACAGAAATTATGAAAAAAGAATATTAATTTTAGTACCAAATATCGCATTTCACAAAATAATCTCATGTTTCACCAGTAACATATAACGACTAATAAGCAGAGGGTGACTATTGACTAGTGCCAGAAACACCGAAAAAAATGAGCACAAAAATTACCACAAAGCTTTTCACTGCATCGTTGGCATAGAACAATTGCCTGCTATTCTCGTTCTCGTTCATTCGATTGAACAAATTCGTGTAGGGGAAATGTTCACCAATTCCGTAGTGGTCTCTGAAGCAGAAATGTTCGTCTGGATTTTCAATATACATTCTCAATATACATAAGCTATACTAGTTATACAAAAACAGAGTTCAAGCAAGCATACCCATATTCATGGTGCAAAACAATATGTCTCATGGCCAAACAAAAACTACCTTCCGCTTTGAAAACGTAACGAACAACAAAAAATACAGTAAGTAAGAAATTAAGAAACTTACCTAATATCGAACCATCGTTCATCGTCAACCTTCAAAAAAGTGAATGGATCGTCCTTGAACATTTTCTGTTGTCTCCATGTAGCACCGCTAAACGGTTTAATCGGGTTTAATAATCATAAAAAAATAATATGTGCACATTCGCAAGGTTTCAAATAAGAAAAACACTCTTAAATTTGTTTATGTTTTATTGGACAGCACACGTACATCTTAAGTAACCTTTGTATGGTGCCAGTTTCCCAAAAACTACAATCCACTTTCAAGAAGTTAAGAAAAAAAACTCACCTCGAAACAATTTTACGTTCAAATTCGATTGGTCCAACCTTTTCGAGCAAGGCAACGAAGAAGCCTCCAGTATCTTGAAGATGAGGAGCAACGCGCATGCTAAACAATAAAGATCACGACAAGACAATCTCCTAGTTCTAGTACCATGCGACAACACAGTTGGACACCGGCTTTCCTTTTATGTTGTATGCCGTGACACAAAGGAATTACATGGAAAGTCACTTAGTCTCACAGCTAGTCGAAACGCAAAATTAAGCAGTAGAACTTACGTATACTGTAGATTGTAGTTCTTCGCTTCTTCCTCAGTGGGCGGGAATAACGACTGTTGAATGGCCTTCTGCATCTTCGGATCTGTGGCATCTGCTGGCGAGTTGTATTCCTTCATGTCACGGTCGTAAACCTGGAATGTTTTTATATTACTTCGATTACTGATTACTAGATGATGATACAAGAAACGCACCCTAAACAAAGCAACAATCCAACAACCTTCCACGTCTTCATTTCTTTAAAGCGAAATGCTAGCCCCTTTGGAAAATTTGCATATGATAGGCAAATCCTATGTATCCTATGCTAATTTTGTACGATTGCCGTGGACGATCGTACAAAATTAGCATAGGATACTGATACATAGGATTTGCTTATCATATGCTAATTTTCCAAAGAGGCTAGCATTTCGCCTTAAATGAAATTGAGGACTAGGAATAATTAGGCATAATTACACATTTTGAAAATGACTAAATAAAATGACAATACAAAAGTACCAACCTTCCACGTATTCACACCTCTCAGAGATTTCAGTTTTGGAATGATAGGATGGGCGTCCACCAGCCGAAGGGAACCTTTGGCTTCGCGAAGGAGTTGAGCAACAACTGCCTCATCTTCAATAGGATTCATCGAACAAGTGGAGTAGACCTGAACAACATTTATTCAACGTCCAATATAAACACCGGCTTGCTTGACGAAAAGGAGTCAAAGGATAAGCGCTCACTTAGAAACTGTCACAATGAGGCATAATCAACACTATCTGAAGCTATCACACCACACACAACTCTTAAAGGGAATGTCAAGCCAGTTTTGCATGTTGGGCTCAAAAAAAAGATTGCGTTTTGAAGGTAAGGAAAGTGAAAATAAAAATAAACAAAAACTTTCATGTAAGAAGAAAAACAATTTCAAACCCCTCCAAAAAACTCCTTCACTATGGGGTTCTAGTCGTGCGGACAGAGCTAAGCCAAATCTCTGTCCACGGGACGGCTTGAATTACCGGCTCGCCGCAACGCGCCCGTTTGCTTGCGTTGCGGTGCGTTTTGTTCACGTTTATGACAAAATCTCAAATATTTTATTCTGGCGCCATTTTTATGGGTTACTGTATTGGGCGCCTTTTGAGATTTACTTAGTCTGCGCCTGGAGATGCCTTTCTGCGCGGAATCCCACTTGACATGCCCTTTAACAACAATCCTCGTCACTTACCAACTGTCCGCCCTCCTTGAGCAGTTCACAACCTCTCCTTGCAATGCTCAACTGCAGCCGGTGCAATCCAAGTCCTTCCTGAGGAGACCACTTATCCCAAATATCGGGGTTCTTGCGGAGAGTTCCATCACCACTAAAACAGACGATCTACAGCTCAACTATTTACTCGATTCCCGGTTTTCAAGAAAACGTATTTCATTCGACATTACTTCTGTCCCTTCAACTAATGCTTCCGACATAACATCTAAACACTGACCAGCATTTTCACCACGTTACCTTATCTTGATACTGTAACATTACGATTTACGACATCACTGATTATCGTAAAGCAATCACGAGAAGAAAAGGTGCGGGTCTAAAACAAATAGCTCAACATACCTGCAAATCACATCGCACAGGACACGGTCAAAACGCAGTGGTTCATCCTCCTGAAAATAAAAGATTTGTACAAAAAAAAAACCTAAAAGGAACGCCGGTAACTAATAGGAATAAGCAAAATAAACGAGATAAGTACAACAGACAGAAAATGAACGCACAGCGTCTGCATTAACCATTAGGCAAAGTTGATAAACCAACATCAAGGGCATGAGTCTCCAAATACATTTCCTTCAAAATTATACAAACCCCTTACTAACCTTGAGATACATTTCCGGGAGGGCCGTTGCATCCTCACACAGTGCCACTGTGCTGGCATTCTTCATTCTCTTGAGGATTTGATGGATCAGCATATAGCAACGGGACTTATCCACATCATTGGCCACAATCATTCCACCTTAATAACTTGTTTATCAGATTCAGGATTCATCATATCAGATTCAGGATTCAGGACTTAATAACTGGATTCATCACAATTGATATATAACTATATATACACATATGTATAACTACTTTATTCACACTTCACACACACAAACAATCAGATACAACATCAATCAAATACATGAAGTGCGGAAGGTTTCAGTGATAATACATACATGTGGTTGTAATAGTGTAATACCAACATGTAATGTAACGGCATAAAAACCATAGATCGCTAGGAAAAGAGGAAACTGACAAGGATTTGGATCCTCGTCATGCATCATCTCGATCAGTTGCATTGTTTTGCTACCTGGAGCCGCACACATATCCAGCACTGAAAAAAATGGAACTAATATCTTTCAGCATATTGATGCATACATTTTAATGTGTTAATAAATACTTAAAATATTTAACTACAGAGTTGAGCGAAGAACTACTACCAAGAAACGAGTCTTCAATTAAAATGAAAAGCTACGAAGTTAGCACACTCGACTATAGACCTGAAATTCATCGCATTGAAACGAACTTCTAGAAAAGCCCTCATCCTCAACATCAGTTAAACGTAGATAAATGCGAAGCTATCTAGCTATCAAGTCAAACGAACCAAAATGAATCATATACGTGACGTGAAATTGCTAAAACCCACCAAAATGATCCTTGTGTGGTCTGAGGAGCAGGGGAGGAATCATACTCACTGCCTCCTGCCGACTGATATTTCCCAGTTCCGCTTCCGTCACCTGTCAAATTGAATTCATGAAATATTAATAATGTATGTCAACATTTAAAACCGCAAACAAAGAAATAACTAACAAGGACTTTCATAAGAAATCGTGTAAATGATTTTGTATCTCACTACCATATTTGTCTCTGTGGCACTAAAGAATTTGTCCCTGTGGCACTAACAAGTACGATGTTTCAGTAAACTGGTATAAAAAATAGCCAATGTGTTGTTGTTGCTAGACCAAACGGTAGTCGTAGTGCCTTGTAAGTCAGAAAAGAAGGGACCAAACAAAAATAAATTTACCAAAAAGTTGTGGAACTGCGCGAGTATGGGATGGCTCCTCACTTCAGTTCGGGACATCTTTGTTTGATACGCGGTCGGATACCACGACAACTCCTACAAAAGTATAAAAATACAAGTATTACAAACAACATAACAACGTTAAAAGAATTCGGCTATCAACGAAGTTCTGTGGAACGTCATTAGAGTAATTACACCAATATGACAAAGTAACACTATGTCATGTGGTACGCAACTAACCCAACACCAATAAAAACAATTGCGAGTAAGAATTAGTAGTGCTTATTGTTAGAAGTTACCTGAGGTACAAAGACGCTCGCATCGTCCGTCGCGCGAATCTTTGTAAAGAAACGGTCCTCCATTTCTTTTACGAGTTGATCGCGGTCTCTAGAAAACAAAGTTAAATTCTCATTCACATTCACACACGAACAATTTTAATGCATGTATAAACATCGGGAATCCCAGTAACCAAAAATCAGACACAAATACAGACTTTTCAATACCACTGTACCAATAGTACCTTGTCCCAACAACGTCTTGAAAACAAACTTCAAAACTGAAAACCTCACTCACTTATGACATCCTTGAACCCGAAACGAAGCGGGAAGATCAGTCTGGAGGGCCTTCTGGAACTCCTCCCATTCTCCGTCAGCAATCAAATTCTGAGCCTTGTAGTAGGTCCAAAACTTGTCGTTCGTCTTCTCAGCTTCAGTGTAGCCGTTGCGGCGCTATACAAAAATTCATAAGAAAGGAAAAAGGAAACATATCCCCGAAACAACCTTCCCGTTGTGATCCTACCACCTACTGAGGCATTTTCATTTTCATCCATAAAAGTCAATTGGAAAATTTTGCTTCACCCGAATTACGGCCCAAAACGAGCACGATGAGCCAACCGACCAAACAACTCCGAACATATACAGAAAAGCTTACAATGGTTAGGTAAAATAAAGAACAAAACTCACATTTCCAGAACTCTTCGAACGATTTTGGTGTTTCTTCTGGAATCGTTTTTTACCCATTGTTTTCACTGGAATATAACAATTTAAAGAATCAAGCACACTAAAACTCTCAAAAACAGAAAATAAAACATATTTTACATACAAAGATATCCGAACGATTGGAAATCAGTGAACAAACTCCAGAATCCAACACCAACAAAAAACTATTTATTTTAATATCAAGCAAAATAGTGGACAAATAAATGTACTGAGAAACTCCCATGCTAAAAAAGGCCAAGTCTGATAGATATTAGTGTAACTCATAAAAAAAAGTACGAAACAAAGGAGTGTTAGTTGAACAGAGTAAAAACCTTGACAGACGGACACCGTCGTTGGTTCAGTCGATATTTCACAACATCTACAGAGACTGCCAATCTTCTACCGAGACTACCAATATTTCACCCAACAGTGCTAATAGAGATAAACAAACCAGAAGAAAACACACAAAATCAAATGGATACAAGAAACAAAGGTATCAACAACACCCCCTACGACAACAGACCAAAGCCAGCGTAAAAGAAACCAGAAAACCGCTAGAGACGTAGAGACGTAGAGACGCAAGAGACAGAGACGACAAGAAGAAAACAGAATACTGTAATAACACTAAAGAGACAGACGCTAAGAAGTGAATACAATACTATCAGAAAAGAAAACTATACCGGGAAGTAACACTAAAGATACAGACGCTAAGAAGTGAATACATTACCGTCAGAAAATAAAACTATACCGGGAAGCTACACGCTACAGTAAAATTCAACAACCGGGAACAAAGATACGTACAGTACAGGCATCAGATCAGTTTTTGGCACTGGCAAGCAGCATCAGTACCACTACCATTACCAGCTGCAAACTTACCACAAACAATCTATCGAAGCCAAATAGGTACCTGTACTGCTATAAAAAGGAGGTTAGTTTGAATATTGAGGCAACAAAAGTAAGATCACAGAAAGTCTATCTCTACACTACCCATTTGTCTACTGTAGTCGTCTACAATGCGCTAGAAACCAAACAAGCTAAAAATTATACACAAGGATACGGCAAGAGACAACACAAAAACTCGGTTGGAAACAGGAGGAAGATCGCATGTGTCTACAGCTGATTTGAACAGAAAACAGGTAGAAAGTGAACGATTCCAATATTTTGAAATATAGATACCAAAAAAAAAATTTTTTTTTTTAAATAAGAAACAAGCCTATAGAGCGGCAGCGGATGGATCGTTCTTTCTTTCCAATTTCGAATTGTAGTGGAGAAACTTTCCTTTCCGACGTTAGACGTAGAACGACCTATAACTAAATATTTATCTACTATAAAATACGCAAAACAAAAGATTCAACCATTGGATGAGCGTGAAAAAGTTACTTAACGGAACCCCCAAACCCCGAAACCCTTCTACAACAATAAATAATTGAGCAATTTGTCATCTGGAACTCGTCAGGACCTCTGCGGAACATTTCATAAGCAAAAACTTGAATTTGAACTCCCTTGAATAAAGGTGCACGCTCATGAAATGAAGCGTAAAACAAATTTTAAATAAAATTCCAAAAAAAGGGCTCACCAGGTAAGTCAACGTTTCACCACATTCGGTAAGCCAAATCCTCCTCAATAGCCACCTATCGCTCTCTGTTTCCTCTGGTGGTATTCTCCCGAGTTTTGTATTGTTGCTTTGCACAATATCCTTTTGGGTTGTTGTTGTTGTTCCCTTTTCTGCTTGGTGTTGGTAGATAGTAGATGTGAATTGTAAGATGGTGAGTGAGTATGGGCACAGTGTGGGACCAGAGATAGAATCAGGCAAGAAGATGACGAAGGAGGGAGTTAGAGGTGAGTTGAGGGGGTGAAATTATTGCAAATCACTTTTCTTTTCTTCTTGAGAACCCCATCATTCATTCAGCAAATCACATTTCCCTCAATACAACATCCCAATCGTCATACAGCCTCCACTTCCACAAACTGATTCGCCCAACCAACGAGTAGACGAAGCCTGCAAAGTGAAAAAGGTTAAAGCGAAATGCCAGCCGGTTTTCGAAACACATCGAGTACATCAGCGTTCTTATGCGGCTTATGCAAATACACATAAATTGGAATAAAAAATCGAGCTAAATTCGAGTAACGGCAGCAAAATAAAAATAAAACCCTAACAATTAACAGTTGTGAGTTGTGAAGCGATGAAAAATAAAAACTATATTTGCCAAAAATCACAAATCAAGGAAGTAATACAATAAGCAATAAGGTAAATATAAATACCTGTCAAGTAGGTGTTTGAAGTTAATCTTCATTTGTAGACGCATCATTTCTGCATCTCATAGAAAAACCCTGAAGTAAAAAGTTGACAAAAAAATACTTGACTGCCATCATCATGCCACATATACGATCATCTTTTAAAAATAAAGGACTTTAAAGATGTAGCAGTTGCTTCCTATACCTACGTTGATTTCCCTACCATACAATCGTAGACACATACTACAAAATACAAGTACCTCAAGGTCCCTGGGACAAAAGCAGGTTCGCCATATCGTGTTCAATTTCCTGACTCAATGCCATCTGTGAACCGCGCTGATCATCCTGGCTCACCTGGAAAGAGTGCAAAGTAGCAATATGAGCAGCACAGAATACACTCACACTACTTTACTCCATGAACCTAAAGTTACGATTAAATTGAAAACTGTAACAGAAAAAGCGATATAACCGCCAGTTTTTGAAACATTTTCGGACCCATATGTCGTACGCAAATGGCAATAATATAATCAAATCGCGCTGTCATTTACACACGCTGCATTGAAATACAACACCCTTAACATACGTTTCAAAAACCGTCTGTTACACCGCTTTAAAGGTTAAATTTCTAAAACTGCTCAGAACATGACACCAACCATCTGTGATTGTTTATTCGTATGTCCACCGACGGCCTTCGACCATCCACCAGGTGTCTGAGAGTACGGCTGCTGAGTTTGAGACTGAGACTGGTTCCAATTAACAGACGAATCGCCTAAATGTATCGAGTATATGAGGATTGGAGCTGATTACAGTAGCACGGGCAACCCACACCAACTACTCCACAACGGTGACAATAATAAATTAGTACACAAATGCGGCAAGATCTAAACGCAGTTGGCAGTTTTCGGTAACAATAGAAAAGAGGAGGCTCGATCAGACTTTACGAAGAAATGCCTAATACGGCCCCCAAAGAATGCCACGATATCGTGAAAAGCAAATGACTCACTGCAAAAGTCCTGACTCGACTGTGATAAGTAAGAATCGTTGCTCGAGAATGCTCCCTTCTGTTGCGAGGCATTCGATGGCATTGGGGGCCAGGCGGCATTGGAAGCCGCGCCACGGCCATTCATCTCTGTAAAGGAAAACAATACTCATGTTCAAAAATGGCAGACCGTTACGGCGTTACGTATCAGGTGTAATTTCTGGCACAACATAACATAACTAAGCGAAATGGGTAAAATACTACATATACTATAGCCCACAGTAGGCACAAAGAGAGGCGAAACATACAACGAAACCTGAAATCAAAATAAAATCTCACTTGGAATATTCGCTTGTTGCATGGGTGGAGGCGGAATCGTGTGGAGCATGTGAAGAGGAACCGACATATTGGCCGTAGCGCCTAAATATTTCAAAATATTTCAAAGTAAACGGACAATCTGCATAATTGTAAATTGTAAAATGTTACATCGGTTTAAAAATTGCAAAAAAAAAGTGTCCAAGATCATAGCATATGCTAAAAGAGTCATCTGGCTGAATAAAACTTTGAAAAGCAGAAAAGAGCAATGTAAAAAAAATCAATTCATAATTCATACAACTCAACAAACGCACCTCTCAGGGAGTGGGCCGAGATAGCGGCTCCGGGGTCCACGACTGGGTGGCGCTCCTGGCCACGGAACTCGTGAAGAGTGTACATCTGACGCTGGTTCAACGACAAGAAACGCGAGGTCTGCAACAAAGTGGGGAATAAACTAACTAACAAACAGTATAACAATCGCAAACCAATTTTCACACTGACACCATTCTGACCATTCGCATTTATCAAAACGAAACCGTAACCGAAAAATTCGACATTCGACTCGATATCAAAAAAACTTGAATCGTGTTAAGTACATCAACTTACTATTTACTAAACTAAGAAACAAAAGAGCAGAAGCTAGGGATGGCTACAAACTACAAACCGGATATGCCGGGTTCACAGGCTGAGGCTTTGCTCTTGGCAGGACAAGCTGTGTCTGTTTCAGGTTGTTGAGAGGTCCTTCCACAATCAGACCGCGGTCCTTGCAGTAGTGAAGGAGCTCGTTCCAAAGAGGCTGCCGAGAAAGCACCTAAAATATGGGAAATTATGGTCAGTAATAAACAAATATAAAACCAAAAACCGATAGATACAAAATAAAACTCAAAAGTAATAAATAACATATAGGAATCGAAAGTAATTTGTATGCAATTAGCACTCAAGAATCAAAACGCACGCGTAGTAGACATCATAACAACAATTTGTCAGGGGAATAGCTCATTTCCTCCGATATTTCTTTTAAGGTTAATATACAAAAGTTTCTCCTCTCACCTTTGCATTTCCAATGACAATGAGCCCGTACTTGGCTCGAGTCAATGCAACGTTCAAGCGCCGTGGGTCATTCAAGAAACCAATTCCTCCGGTTTCATTCGAACGAACACAAGTCACGATGATTAGATCCTTTTCACGACCCTAAGGAAATAGATACACATAAGGTAAAGCGCTCATTTGAATCGCAGTACACACTATTTTTTTTTCGCACAGAACTGAAACATTTGCTACATTACTGAAACATCGTCGCGCACTTGACATTATATTACTGAAACATATAGTCATCCGTACTTATATTACAACAATACTGAAACATAGTCATGCGTCAAGGTCCAGAGGTTTCTCAGTCATGCGTCCAGGTCCAGAGGCTTCTCCGGCGAATGGGCGAATAACTCAATGACGAAAAGAAAGAAGGCTCACCTGGAAGGCATCCACGTTGGCAATCTCAAGTTCCTCGTACAGCTTGGAACTGATCGTTCCCTGGTTGTGCATGTACTGAACAATGAAAGACCTCTGTCCCTCATATGGAGTGATGACTCCAATTTGCTCGGGACGCATACCACCCCTGTAATACAGTTGATATTTTTTGTTAATAATTAAGCTCATTCGAAAATTCGATAAACCGCAAAGATGTTACGAAGATCAAGAATCTAGCGCCAAATATGGCAATGTAATTTTATAACATACAGCGGAGGAAAACATAAAGTAATAAAATCAGATTACAAACTTGATAAGTCTGCTGGTCAGCTTTTCGACATTAGCAGCTTCGGTGCGATTGAGAAAAGAGGTTCCCGAGGCAGCCATTTCTTCCTGCAATAAGTCCATAGTATAGTAAATTAGTAAACCCGACTATATCACAAGTGAAGCAGAATTGTACATGCCAACAACAAGAAAACGTGAACTACCTGCTAAAATACAGTTGTCTAGTCGTCAAAGTTTTATTTATTTTTAGAGAATTTATACTTTTCTTTAGCATTTTTTTGATTGATGCAGCTTTAGTTTCTGCTCATGAGGACGAAGTACACGAGCAAAAAGACATAATTGCGAAGAAAAAACATAAACATTCAAAATGACATGAACAACAATCGATTAGAACAAAATAACTAGTTTAGGAACAACAAATAAAGCAAAGTTCAAAAGAACCAACCTGTCCATAACAGCTCCAGAACATCAATGGCTTGTCAGGAACCGGCCACTCCCATTCCACTCCACGCATTTTTCGCTCGCCTATACTTATACAAATGAGAGGTTTTATGAAATTGGAAAAAAGGACAAGTATTGCTTGAATAACTTGTTCAGTAGCAATGAAAGTATCTACATTTGGTCACAAACGTACACACTGGGTATCTTTTCCATTTAATTTACTTTCCACGATTTTTTTTTACACAAATAAAGAGTTCATAAATGATCGAAAACCCGAAAAAAAACGGACAAACCCACTTTCTGTTACACCATTTTGTAGTGATCCCTCGTAGAAAACGTTGCTGGGGAAAGCCGACAAAGCTGGGTGCATACGATATTGAACCTGAAATCGAAAAACCTCTTTCATAAGGACGATATAGTACTTGTAACGTGCAATACTAAAAACACCACAACCACTGCCTATTTTCCCAGTGGCACAACAAACTTTACTATTCTTCGTTTTATAAAAGAATACAAAAAGTGTACCTGCAATCTAATGGGACGGTTTTGAAGCAGGACAAGACGCTCGAACAATGACTGTGATAATCCGGCCTTGGCAGCCTGCAAAAAGTTTATTACAATATCAGTTACTTAAACAACATATTATTTTCAACCACATTCTTCCAAAGTTCACAAAATACGGTATATATGCACCTCAAAACAACTCCGAACTGGAACATAAAATATTTTTTATGTGCACATAAAATGTCGTAAGGTTCAAAAATCTCAACAAAAAAAGAAAAATTATAATTAATAATTATAAACCACACCTTCTTGCACAATATGACAGGACCCAGTTGGCAATGGTCTCCGACAAGGATCAGCTGGCGGACTCCCCTCACAATAGAAACCAGAACTTCGGGTTCAGTGGCCTGAGTCGACTCGTCGACCAACACACACCTACAAACAAAACACTAGAAAAAATAGCACATCGCATTGTAGGTTGTAAAGTGCCAAGGTTTAGGAAACTTGTTGAGCAAGTGCACATTTAAATGCGCCATGACCGTGACCGCAGCTAATCAGGCTCAGGCGGCGAAAACTCCATCATCGTTACAACAGAGTCTCACCCAGTACTTAAGAGATGGAAGCACTAAAGTACGACAATAACAAGAACAAATGACATAAAATCGTTACAACCAAGTCTTACCCACCAATTGAGAAATGGTGGAATGTGGAATTATAGTAAAACAATAACAATAACAAGAAACAAACGACATACTTAATCTTCATATTCTGAAGTCGGCGGTCAGCTGCTGTGGAGCACGTGCAACAGATCACGTCGGCCGCGCGCAGTAGCTCTTCTTCGGTCACTTCTTTCAATCGACGATATCGGGACTGATCTTCAGCGGACAGCTCTCCAATTTCTTCCTAAAACCAACAAAAGTAAAAAGTCTGATATGTAGAACACGGTGTTTTATTTGGTGATATGTACTTGCGAAATGGTGATGTAACTTAAATTGTTGCGATTTGCTGTTAATAAGTCTCATCGACTATAAAAACATAGGCAAACGGAAAATTGGTTAAACAAGTAAATATGCCGCTCACCTTAAGTTGCAGCAACTTGCGTAGTTCCGCTCCGGCTGCACTCCTCAGTGACGTGAGTTGATTGTGCAGTGTGAGGAACTCAACAGTACTGTCCAGGTTTTCACGGGTGCGCGCACACATGCGTATCACCTGAAAATATCCGGCGAATTAGAAGAAGTAATGGAAAAAATACCAGACTCCATTTCTCGATAAAAATGTAAGTGAATAAGTCGGCTCGGTCGGAAATTCGGAAACTGCCGAAACAAGTAAGATTTCGTGAGAGGACACAGGGAATAAATTAGGTCCGCATCTCAAAATTTCAAACCTTCAGTCCTGTCTTGTGAATCTGTTCGGCCAGGTGATCAACAGCAATATTGGATGGGGAACACACCAATACTTGTCCATTCGTCTGGCGTACAAGGTGATACACAATGGTGGCCGAGGTAACTGTCTGTAATGAAAAAGAAGGTAAGAAATTTCTGGTATAGTGGTATTCCCGGGAAATGAATGGTCTGCCATGATCAGTGAATCGTGGCACACAGAACATACATGTACAAGGATCATACGCAAAATTTAGAACATGTCATTGTCATATGTTGAAAAACCAAACAAGAAAAATCAAATTCCTCAGACCTTTCCAGTTCCAGGTGGACCTTGAATCAACGACAATGGCCTCGTCAAAACGGTCTTCACTGCGAGAGACTGACTGTGGTTCAACTCTGGCAAACCGGGCGCGGAGAGGCGTTTTGGTTGCGCAACCTAAAGTAGTTCATTGACATTGATAAAGTAGTTCATGACGGTATTCCACAGTTCTTTCTAAAATATTGCAAGCATGAACTAGCTGAGCCTCTTTCATTTATATTTAACATTTCTTTGGAAACTGGTAAAATGCCCAATTCTTGGAGAAAATCGATTGTAACTCCAGTTCCCAAAATTAATAAACCTGTTTATCCTGTGCATTATAGGCCTATTTCGATTAATAGTGCTGTATGTAAATGCTTGGACATGATAGTAAAATCCCAATTGTATAAGTTTATTGATAAGCTAAATTGCCTTCCAGATGAGCAATATGGTTTCACAAAGGGTAAATCTGTTGACCTACAAATGCTTGATATTCAAAAGCAATGGATGCTATCATATGAAAAGGGGGAATCTATTGATGTTGTTTACTTAGATATTGCAAAAGCATTCGATAGGGTAGTTCATACAAAATTAGTTTATAAACTAAGAAAATTGGGCTTTCCCGATCAGTTGGTTAATTGGCTACAGGATTTTCTTGCAGACCGAACCTTTTGTGTAAAGGTCGATGATATTTTATCTGTTGAATTTGACGCTATCTCTGGCGTTCCTCAAGGTTCTATTCTTGGTCCAATTCTATTTCTTCTTTATATTTGTGATCTCCCACACGCCGTAAAAACCTCTCATAATATCATATCAATATTCGTTGTTTCGCAGATGATTGTAAACTGTTTTGTAGTTATAAACCGGAAGATTCAAATAATGCTGCAATATGTCTGGAAACCTCTCTAAATGCTCTTACTAAGTATTGTACTAATTGGCAAATATCTCTATCCGAAGAAAAGTGCAAGGTTCTTTACCTCGGACACAAAAATAGTAAAAATGTTTACAAGGTTAATGGGGTTTCATTACGCGCTGTTTCTTCAATCAGAGACCTGGGTATCCAAGTTCAAGATAATTGGCATTATGTTGATCATATAAATAGTATCTGTACGCGGAGTATGGGGGCTTGGTTTTCTATCTTCAAAAGTGTAAAACAAAGAAACGCAGTCATCTTGTTGAAATGTTATAAGACTTGGGTGCGCCCATTGCTAGAATTTGCGAGCGTTGTTTGGAATCCCTATCTAAAGCGAGATAAAATACGGGTTGAAAAAGTACAGTCGAGAATCACTCGAATGATTTTCCAAAAATGCCAACCAATTGGTACCCCTGTTCCATCTTATTCTGAGCGATTACGTAAGTTTGGCCTCGTTTCATTGCAACAACGTAGAATCCAACAAGACCTGATATTTGCATTCAAACTTTTGAAAGGCGAACTCTCAACTTCCTTTAGTAGATATTATGTATTGAAACCAACACGCGGGCGTTTATCATCATTTGAATTTCATGTTCCTTTTGCGAAAAAGAATCCATATTATCACAGTTATTTTATGCGCACAACTCGTTGGCTGAATAAATTGCCTCAAAATTTACTCATGTCCAATTCTTCGAAAGCATTCAAAAGGCTACTAAGAAATTCAGATATGAATCTCATTCATAATAGTATTGATGAAAATGATATAACTATCGATTATAAGGAGTATTCCTATAATCCAAAAAGACCAGCTCAATAATAAATTTCGTTCAGATACTTCACTAACTCGAGTAGACCTTACAGGATTTACAGCCTAAAGAAGAAAAGAAAAACTAATACTAAATACTAAGTATATATGTATAATGGATTGTTGTATATTGTGCAAATTATTGATCTCATCTGTTTAAACGATGCTTCTGTTCTTCTGTAAAGCGGAATATTGTCTGTTATATTTACATTTTTCTTTGTATTACGCGGCAGTTGAAACATTTATGCGGTATTTGACTACAAAATTTCAATTGGAATCCGTTGTTCGACATATGTGTATTGTAATTGTTTGGTCAAGTCCTTAATTATCTCGTGGATTATCCACGAAAATACCATGTGCGGTATAGGAGTATTCGTACATAGCGCATTCGGGTTACTGCGGGCGGAGGTATATCAAGGATGCTAGTTTTTGAGCTTATGTTGTACTTAGTACTATTTGTAGGAATGCCCAATGTGTTGCAATTATTGTTGTTATCTTCGCTGTGATTTTTTTGAGGTAATGTACGAATACTCACATAAATTTGCTCAAGATAATTAAAACCATGGCCATTCAATTGATGCTTGTCCAGCTTGTCAACCTTTCATCATATTGATGCACACATTTTATGTGTTAATAAATATTTAATATATTTAAGTAGCGATAGTACAAACACTGTTTTAATTTTTCACAACTCAAACATCATACATACATAAACTTCAAACGAACAACCAGCGCAAAAAAATAATAATTGATCAACAACAAAAATAAGTACTCTGCACCAAAACCTTAAATACTCAGCCTAATGCCCAATCGTTCCGTTTCACTTCAACAAAAACAAAAATAATACTTACCTTGAAAAGAATCTCATCCACATCGTGTCCCATCAGCTTGTGGTAAATGTACTGTGACACGCAACGCTCGTCGTTCTCCAGAGTACGGAGTGCTTCGTTCATGCGAGAAAAGGAGGTGCCATTCCACACAACCTAAGTCATGTTAGAAAGTGAGGAGGAATACGGATAATTCGTCAAGTTCCCTTAAAGGGAGTTGCGGCAATTTCTATCCCCTAGGTAGATCACGATCATTTGAGAGATAGGATTTCCTCCCGTGAGCTTTGCAAGGCAGTTAAGCAACAAGCACAAGCCCATTAAGTTGATCCAACAAGCACTTATTTTCCAGAATATACTACGAAAAAAAAACACAAAAAAGAAACAGAGAATACATTTTTATATCGTGAAAAAGAGTTTAAAGTGGGTGTTTTTGGTTCTTTTTTATAAACGGCAAAAAGTGAACAATTCATTACAGTAGAGGCTCGCGGCACTTATTCTTATTCTGTGCAAATTTATTTCTAAAATTCAGAATCGACGAAAGTAACCAGATTCCCTTTGAAACCCCAAAGAAACTTTACTATTTTACTGATTTTAAGTAAAATAACGCAATTCAAAGCAGAACCAAAAAATTGCCAGCACAGAAGCTTGTGCGCTGCCCACATATAAGTGCACAATTAGAAAAGCTCATTCTTTATTCACACGAACATTGATTTGATTTGATTTTTTTTTTGCTTTCTAACCGTTGTAAACTAGTTCGCCGTCGATTCTACACAACATACTACGGTTGTGGCACCGGATGTCTATAGCAGTTTGTTATCTTTTTTAAAGCGAAATACCGGTCGGTTTTTGAAACGTACCCCTGCGTTCTTATACTTCATATGCAAATGAGCATAAATTAGAATAAAAAATAGACCCCAATAGACCCCACTTAGCATAACTGCATAAGAATGCAGATACTTGAAATGCGTTTCGAAAACCGGCTGGTATTTCGTTTTAAATGAGCGATATCTTCCAAAGAAAGCAATTTTTTGGTTCTGCTTTGAATTGCGTTATTTTACTTAAAATCAGTAAAATAGTAAAGTTTCTTTGGGGTTTCAAAGGGAATCTGGTTACTTTCGTCGATTCTGAATTTTAGAAATAAATTTGCACAGAATAAGAATAAGTGCCGCGAGCCTCTACTGTAATGAATTGTTCACTTTTTGCCGTTTATAAAAAAGAACCAAAAACACCCACTTTAAACTCTTTTTCACGATATAAAAATTGGTCTCTTTTTGCAGATATTTTTTCTAAATATCCGAAATAGCAACTTTATAAGAAGATAACTAGACCATATTCAAGCCAAGGCCTCCTTTAGTACTAGGCTGACACAATAGTTCCAAAACTGTATGAAACCCAAAAATGAAACACATCTACTAGTCTATACGTGATGTCCTACAAAATACCTAAATGGCCGTTTCAATTTCAGCATACGGCGAGAAACTACAATATGAATATGACCAAAAATATGCCCACAAGAACCCTTTGAACAATATGCTATGCAAAATTGGAAGAATTTGTTAGCAAGTGAAAAACCTCAGCGTCACCGTCACACCAGAACCAAAAAATCTGGGTTTTGAAGGAGTTGAAACTAAAACACCAGTAGCGTCACAGGAAAGTGGAAACCCCGATATGGCCCCGATTATTTTGGAAAAAACCCCGATATGGCCCCGATTCTTCCAAAAAACCCCGATATGGCCCCGATCACGAATAATCGGGGCCATATCGGGAACAGTTCCCAATATGACCCCGATTATTTCAAAAAACCCCGATATGGCCCCGATTATTTGTCGAAAAACCCCGATATGACCCCGATCATTTCCAAAAACCCCGATATGACCCCGATCATTTCCAAAAACCCCGATATGACCCCGATTATTTTCCAGGAAACCCCGGTATGGCCCCGATCACGGCCCGATTTTTTGAGGGACGTGATCGGGGCTATATCGGGGTTTTTGGTTTTCCATGGTATGTATATGTCAAAACTGAAGAATCTCAAGGAGCAGTGCACGAAGTAGGAAGTAGGAATCCGATATTGCCTTCCAATCAAGGCTTTTTCTTATTTGTTCCTAGGGGCAATCGCATGTACGCTAATCATCTAGTGACTGGTGACTGGTGACAGTGGTGGCTGGTTCGCGACCGTTTGATGACCAGTTGAAAACTGTTTTTGATAAGGATTTGGTCAAAAGCTGGTCATGAAGAGGTCACGATATGGGCTGGCCTACAAAAAAACTGTGCACCTGCACTAGATGGGTTCACCCACTACCCAGTCCACGCGTTAATTTCCCAATCCAATGTCATGTAAGATTGAGGAAACTCCACAGCACAGTTTTACATAATAGGGAAACCATGGAAATAGGGAATACTTATCAAACGTCTGTGACGTAGTTGAAACTCTTTACGATTGAAAACACGCATCGTTCTTTTACATGAGAATATTCTTATTTGAGCTGCGGCACTCCATTATACCCGAAGAGGAACAACTGATTCTAATATAACTTGCGCAACGTGAGTTCCAACTCACAGTAGAGTTACTTTCTTATACGGCTTATACGATTGCAAGTTTATATGAAGCTCCCCAAACGTGATCCAAGGTTTACGTAATAAAAAAAGATGCGCAAAGCCATGACCAACTTAAACCAAACCCCTGAAACGTACAATTTTTTTTTCGTATCGTGCGCGG
>JAANDG010000881.1:0-42668 GCA_036852015.1 Pelodera strongyloides | reverse complement strand
AACCACATACATGGCAAGTGCCTGAAATAAATATTGTACGCTTCAAAAGACTGTGCGCCTTTATTCAAGGGGGTGCAAATTCAATGTTCCGAAGATGCCCGATGCCAAAAAGTTCGACGTTCGATCTCCATGTGAAATGTAATGTATTGCTGAGGGCTGAGAATAAAACAGTGTTCTCTTATTACCATCTGAAAATTGATAACTTCGAAAATACAAAACCAGAAAGGGCTATGTGCGCTAACGACAACGAATGCCGCAATGCGTATCACGCAAAACAGGTTATTAAAAAATATTAAATCGTAAATTCTATAAGACCAAATGCCTAGAAGCAGTTCCCGTGCGCCTCGTCCTAAGATAATCGTAGTTTAGTACATCAAAGAATAATCTTATTGTATAAAAGAGTAACTGTAGCCTAATTTGCATACCGATGTGCGTTACGGAAATGCAAATTTTCGACAAGTGTTCCGCGTGTTCGGGTATAAAAAGAGTGTCGCAGCTCAATATCGAAGTATGCATATGCAATTGTTTCCTATTATGTGAATTTCTTGTGATACGTTTGAAACTTTGTATATAAATATGCCCATGCTAAACCAATCATATTTCCATATAATTCTTACCTGAGCTGTCTCTGATAAATTGTCGATGTCCACAATGTTCTTGCACACTAGCGACAGTATGCCGATCGGATAGCACCTTAATTTACAGTAGCATCAATTTAATAAATTAAAATTATCTTCTTGTTGGTGTTTGAATTTGAGTAGGCTCAGAATAGAAAATAGCATATGTAATATAACATATCTCAAGCCGCTCAAGCGGAACGATAAAGTAACACGGATACTAATAATTAAGTCTACCACATGAGTGCGGAAATCCATCGCATGATAATTGCGTCAAGCACAATAAAGAAGTCGATCATTAAACGTGCTTGTTCACCCAGTATTGATAGAATGACACCAAATCCAGTGCAGAAGACGATCAAACCTAAGTTGACGTCTTTCAATACGAGCATTCTAATTCTATTAGTTACTTTTCATTGTACATAAATAATACAAACATTGTACAGATATACCCTTGCTGAACATTACAAGAGCGATTTGCAAGAACAATTTGCACAGCCAAACAATAACGAAATAATACCCACCGAGAACATTCACTTCATTTGTGTACGTCAGTATAGGCTTCATTTGCTCGGGACCCATGACGCTCGTATTTCGATATACCTATTTCATTATTTTTTAATGTACGGGGACTTCAGAATTTATGCTTGACATCGATATATATATATGCTCTGTTAGCTTGTTCCTATAAGAATATGAAGCATGGTGGGAACCATTCAGCAGAGTTCGAGATGGTGAGTGAGAGAAAGAAATAAAGAGAGATATAGAGAGATCTAAAGACAACAAACAGAGAAGAACCGGGTAACAATGTGTTTTTCAAGGAGAAGAAAGAAAGTTTGCATAAACTTATATTTCATATAAAATGTAGTCGCATCGCACGCAACCTATTCATTCCCGGGAGTATTATTTGTGAAGCTTACCTTCGGTTTAATTGGGACGTATTCTGTTTGAACCTGCTGGAAGGTGGCCTGCACAATATTCTCCGGGAACATATTTCTGCAAGCAACGTAGGAAATTATAAAAGGAAAGTTGTGCATTTAGCTAAAAAGAATTAATCGGGACCGTACTTGGTGACCCAACAGCCGCCATTTTTACTCGAAACTGGAGAAACTTGACACATTGTTTTATTTTCTATCCAATAAATGTTTCTTACTACGTTTTTCTTTCACCTTGTCTTTCGCTGTTTACCCAGCCCAATGTCCCAGGAGAGTATCATCATAGGACGCTGTAGGGACGCCCGAGGCCATACTCACCACTCAATTCCCCATGTCCCATGGGGAATTCCCTCTCTTCGTCTGCGTATCGCTCTTTAGAATGCTGCTATTTTCTATTGTAAGAGTCTAATAAACACAAACATAAACATTTTCTGTCCCCAATGAGCATTTCCCCGAGGGAATCGGTGTGGCGTATATGGCCTCAGATGTTTACCTGATCTGATCTAGAAATGTGTCCAGCGTGGAAAGCGCAGTGTCCTCCAAGGTGCCCTCACCCAATGCATGAATTAGGTCAGGATCTCCAGGATGAATGGAAGAAACCAGGATTATTCCTGTCTGAATTTTTAAACCTATTTTCCCAATTTCTCAATTTTTCGTTTCCACAAAGAAAGTAATTAAATAAATACGCCTTGTTACTATGTATGTTGATGTTCTTACTTTGGTCATTTACAACTTTTTCACGTTGCACGCCTCATCGATCAATAAAGTTTATTAATATGTGTCGTGCACGATTAAACAGATATAAACCCTGTCAATAATTATCGTCATCGGGACGTATGCCATTAGGCAACTAGTAGCTTTTCGAAATCAAATTCAGTACACGGCAGTACAATACAATTTTTTCAAACTCACAAATGTCGAGAGAAACGTGGTGGTCATGTAGTAGAACACTGTAACCAAACCAATTCGTCTTGCGTCCGAAGCTCGTACTTGCGCCAAGGCTAAAAAAATGTATATGTACTTAGCGTGACCGGTGGTTCAGCCATTCATTTGTCTTCGACTGGTGATATTTTGCAAACAACGGTTAAAGAATTTTACAAGTCTGTTTGTATATTCATAATATTGAATATGAATATTGAATATACTCATTAAAAGAGCGCAACGCCGTTAGAGACAATGAGAAAGAAAAATCAAAGTAGATGATATTGTCTTGCAAGCGTTTCCGTTTAGGCAGACTTATTGGCAAACTGCTGGTTGGGTTGGAAATTGGTACTGGTTCCTTTTCCTATACGCTAGCTGTTTAAGCTTACCGGATATGACGGATGATATGATCAAAGGCAGAATCATCATCTCAACAATTTGCATGAAAATCTCGCCGGGAAAACCAATGAGACTGATCGTGTCATTGCTGTAAAAAAAAAAAACTAATTTTTCTGACTCGGTGGTTTTCAAGAAAACTTGGATATATATATATATATATATTTTATTTATATTTGAATATTTATTATACTCATTAAAAGAGCGCAACGCCGCATATTGTATTGTAATGTAGCGCATATTGTAATGTGTACGTAATCGTAATCCTCACCAAAAGCGACACGCATCTTCTATTTGGTGAAATTATTAAAGGGAGGGGCCCATGAGAATAACGTTTCCCTCAATTTGCTTGCACAAAATGTCCGGAATTTCAGAAATATTACTGTGAAAACCGCATTGTTTGAAGCCTGGAACTCACAAAGTTATTCCCCGGCAAACAGTTCGGCCAGGTACCGTTCTCAGGATCAATTTTCGCGCTTTTAGGGCATTCCTGTGTTGGAAACGCCTCTTTATAATTGTAGTAATGTTCTATATTCGTTTGAACATTATTACGTTGAAAAAGAATGCAAGTGCACGGACATAAACCGTAAAAACTAATTTTTGTGTTGCTGACTACGGTACCTGGTCGAACTGTTTAGCATAGAATATTTCTGCGAGTTCTAGATGCAAATTTATGCGGTTTTCACAGTAATATTTCTGAAATACCGGACATTCTGTGCAAGTAAATTGACGAAATTATTTTTCTCGTGGGCCTCTCCCTTTAAAGAGAAATCCTTTGTTAGCGCGATATACCGGTAGCGTTCTTGTGCCGCTTATGCTTATGCAAAGGAACAAAAAAATTGGAGCTAAATTTTCGAGTAACTTAGCCCGAATCAAAAACCGGCCGGTATTTCGCTTTTGTTTCAAAAACCGGCCGGTATTTCGTTTCAACTACAATAATTTATCATCATGCTCGTAGCACATTTGTAAAGCGTTGGAGTTAGTGAGTTGGGTTCGATTCCCGTATCAGCCGAGTATTTTGTGTTTGAAATGCTTTGAAATGCGTTACGGACGTCGCCGCATGGAACGAATAAACTCTAATCTACAATCCTGGTTGCTTTATATGACAAGATTTCGTTATCAAAGAAAAATAGCCTAGTCTCACCTTGGGTTAAACGGCCGAATGACGAATCCCAAAACAACGCCGAGTACCACGCATTCTATGGTGAGAACTAGAAGCAGATCCTTTTTCATACCCATTGTCTAGCCCCTGGACCTGGACTTAGGCGCAGGTCTATCTGACTTCAAATAACTCTTGAATTCTGGTCTTCCCTGTTTCTTCTCAAGCTTTCTTCAAATGCACGCTCGACCGCACTAGGTTTACCTTAATGTTGAACAGTGGTTATGATAAGTGTTATATATATGTATATATATGTTATATGTATATGGCTTACAATTTGTGCGTGGGAAATTATTGTGCGGAAAATGCATTAGCTGGATTATCACTAGGCAATGCCATCCGAATAAATTGTGCAATTTTTTCCCAAATTTCAATTGAGAGGAAGCCGACAAAAAAAAACAGTAGAAGTTTTCGAAAAATGACGTTTCAATGTTAAAGCGAAATACAGGCCGGTTTTTGAAACACAGCGAGTACACCTGCATTCTTAGGACTTTACACCTAGAACTCAGAGAGTTATTCCCCGGCAAATCTTATGCAAATGAAAGTAAATTAGAATAAAAAATCGAGGTAAATTCGAGTAACTTAACATACATACGTAAGAATACCGCAATGCTCAAAAACCGGCCAGTATTTCTCTTTAAAGGGAGAGGCCCATGAGAAAAAAGTTGTCCTTAAAGGGAGAGGCCCACGAGGAAAAAGTGTTCCTCAGTTTACTTGCACAGAAAGTCCGGAATTTCAGAAATATCACTGTGAAAACCGCATTTCTTTGCACCTAGAACTCACAGAGTTATTCCCCGGCAAACAGTTCGGTCAGGTACCGTAGTCAGAATCAATTCTGCGCTTTTAGGGCAGCACAGTATTGGAAACGCTTTGTTATAATCGTAGGAATGATCTTCATTCGTTTAACCATAACTATGAAGAGAAAGAATGCTAATGGATGGATTTAAACCATAAAACGTTTCTGACTACGGTACCTGGCCGAACTGTTTGCCGGGCAATAACTCTGTGAGTTCTGGGTGCAAAGAAGTGCGGTTTTCACAGTAACATTTCTGAAATTCCGGACATTCTGTGCAATTGAACAAAAGTTTTTTCTCGTGGGCCTCTCCCTTTAATTTACTTGCACAGGATGTTCGGAATTTTAGAAATACTTACGTGAAAACAGCATTTCTTTACACCTATAACTCAGACAGTTATTCCCCGGCAAACTCTTCGGCCAAGTACCGTAGTCAGAACGTTTTTACGGTTTATAGCCGTTCATTTTCATCCTTTCTCTTCTCTCTTCAAAGTAATGTTAAAACGAATGAACATCATTCCTATACTATTAACAGGGCGTTTCCAATACTGTAATGCCTTAAAAGCGCAAAAATTGATTCTGACTACGGTACCTGGCCGAACTGTTTGCCGGAGAATAATTTTGCGAGTTCTAGGTGGAAAGAAATGCGGTTTTCACAGAAGTATTTCTAAAACTCCGGCCATCCTGTGTGAGTAAATTAAGGACAACTGTTTTCTCATGGGTTAAAAATATGTAGGCACTCAAAATGAGCAAAAAAAACGCGAAACTAGCGTTTCCATACCAGACGTTAATTTAAATAGGCGACTGAATATGTAAATACGAATTTGTTTGCATGCCCTGCATCTTGAATGCCGATATAAGTTGAAATTTGCTCCATCAGACCCAAATTTATGCCACGGGTCTGATTAACACGTTTACTATGGAAAAGGTGAACTTTGAAAATCATTTTCTTTTAAATGGGAAACTTTTAACAATTTTTGTTGTTGTTTCCTTAATGAGGAACACACATTCTATTAATACAGCTCTTCAAAAAGGGCATACATACTCCCTTTAAAGGAAGGCAGTCACTTCAAAATCAACTTTTTAATTCGATTTTTATTAGATGCAAGCAGATTTATAAAACAATATGCAGCCCATAAAAATCCACATAAAATGGAACTCAGGGAGAGAAATCAATGAGAATGAGTTTTGATAAATGACCGACGCCGGTGCATATATGCAATTGCCAGGGGTACTTGGAGAGTGAACAGCCTGCAGTGTTACACCTGGCGCGTGGTTTATCACTGCAGGGTATTTATTATGAAACTCTATAAGGGCAATTATAAACTACGGTATATAAATAAAAGTCATAAACAGGGATTTCTCTCCCTGAGTTCGTTTTGCCGTACTTTGGCGCTGGAATCGTCGTTTTCTTCACATACTTGAACAATTAATGAAAAGCGAATAAAAAATACGAATTTGTAGTGACTGCGATCCTTTAAGGGGGTAACTGTAGACAACTTTTGTTATTGTTTCCTTAATGGGGAACACGCATTCTATTAATATAGCTTAACTTCAAAAAGGGCCCACATATTCCCTTTAAAACGCATACGATAATCATCAAACCAATTCGAGACTTATCAGCCAAACGTAAACCATGGACAATAAATATTTTTATTAAGATACTACGGTACTACGCATAGAAGGCAGTCCTACCAAGAAGGGTTTCCGAATACTTGCTATTACGATCCATTATTAAGTTGGCTTGTTACTTTTTTTAATATGTTGCAGATATGTTAGTAGTCGATAAACAGAATACAATGGCGGAATAAGGATACTAGTATCTATTCGTGCATGAAGCACAGAATAGCGAAATAGCAGGTTAATATGGGCGAAAGAGTCTCAGTCAATGATACGAGCACCGTACGTTGTGAATCAATATATGTTTAATCAGAATGGATAACAAGAGACAAACAAAAGGGGAGTAGGCAATAATTAAAAGGCCGATAAGCTACTGACTGTTTATGTAAACAGCGAAAGACAAGGCCAATTTAGTAGTTTGTAAATCGGTAATTTGTTTTCCCCCATTTCTAGTCTTCAGCTTAAGAAGTAAAATGTACATTTCTAAATAAAGCTTTGTCAAGACTGTAACGAAAACCCAAACTACGCAACTATTCTATACTATAAAGTGCAATAGAATTAACTGAGTATTGTATATATTGAATGTTATTAACTATTATGCTACGACTATCTATGTTCTTCATTTGTAGTTTAGCGGGCTTATCCCATGCTTCCTCCCAAACTAGCGGGAAACGCGTGATTCCGCCCTTATTGCGAGCGCTAATCAGGGGCCTTGACGCTAACACAAGGCCATGCCTAATGTTTAATTGCGGGACATGATTGGCTAGTCTGTCAAAAAAAAAAGGAAATTCTATAGCTTCCTACACACGTATACGTTCTTCTGAGGTCCGTTTTAACAGAGTCGTATTCACAAATCCACAAACTTGCTGGAGAACAACAAATTACGAGTAAATTAAGAATATTAAGATCATAAAGCGCATATAGTGGTGGAGAACTAGTGCCACTAGAAACACTGTATGTTGAAAAGTTTCAGGAAACATTCGAAAATATGCATAATTTATGCAAATTCGCCGCGAAAAATGCGTCAGCATACCGGGAAAAGACGGATATTTTACGTACAGATTAAAATTTGACATGACGGCAGTATGTCAGTATGTGAACCGAGTGAACGTTTTTCTTTCCCAATTAAGAAATGCCATATATAAATTAACGATTTTTTTTTAATAAACAAAAATTTTCTTTGTGGATTGGAGGAAAGGTTTACAGTTTCTAGAAAAGGGCCGACGAGTATAACTTGTGCGTATAATTTCCAACTTTGTGTTACTGCGGAATTATCAGGGCTAAATATTTGCCATCTATTCTTGTACAATACAATGCAAAAAGGAGAGAAGAAAGAAGTGCGTGGTTCAGTCGAATTTGAACAAATACATACGTTGTAGTTTATATGCATATCCTCAATAAACATTTTTTTTATGTATGCCAGAATACAGAGAAGACTTAGTAAAAATAGAGGTAAAAAATGAGGGTATTGATCGCAATTCTTAAAAAAAAGTGGTCCAACATAAAATAAGAGAATTGGTGTTTGGAGCAAAATAAAATGTAGGTTGATCGTTTTTTTTTAAAGGGTCGCAGTCACTACAAATTCGTCGTTTTTATTCGCTTTTCATTAAATATTCAAAGAGAAAAATACTTTGCCAGCACCAAAGTACAGCAAAACGGACTGAGGGAGAGAAATCACTGCGTATGCGTTTTACTAATATACCGTAGTTTATAATTGCCCGTATAGCGGTTGATAATAAATCCTTTGTTAGCGCGACAGCGCTAACATAGTTTGGGTTTCATCCGAGTCCCTCTTTTTTCGGTTTCCACCCTAATTTTTTTCTAGAACAGAAAAACGTCTTTTTTTCTTTCTAGTTAGTTAATATACCATATTTATAACTCCTGTGAAAATTTCAGCCAAAAATTTTAACTTTTACAAAAATTATGGTCTAATAACTAAAATTAGCTCGGCATGCGGAGACTTGCCCGTTTGCCCGTATGTGTACAATGTGAAAATTTTATTTTCACGGAATTCGCTCAATTATATGTCAATCCGATAGCGCTTTCGAAGCAGAGAAAGAATATGATAATGGCATTGCTTATAATTCTCAAACGGATCAGTTATTATACATTAAAAGAATTGGGCAAAATTTTGGGGATTAAAGATAGAAGGCTGAAATCCTACATTTCCTTTAGCGAAGGGTTATGAAAAATAACTTTGTCTTAATCAAAGCTTCCTTGTGCTCTAAAATGTAAACATATCGAATATTAAGCACCGTGAACGCTTGCAAATGATTGCTAGTTTCATTCCCCAGAAAATCTGCGCTATTTTTTTATTCTGCTATAATACACTAATGCACTCCACGAATATAGTAGTTCTAGTTGGTCAGTCTACGAAGCTCTTTCCAATGAGCTAAATTACACTTTGAAATGGTAAGGGTTAAAGGGACAGGCTCGCGGAAAAATAATTGTTTTGTTACTTTTCCATATTTTCTCCATAGGAGTTTACTAACGATTTTTATTTTATTCTGACCAACGTGCTAAATACAACGAGAAACTTGCTTCATATACTTGTAAGCTAGGCATGTCTTCGAGAAAATTGGGCAAGATCGTTGAATATTTGAAAGCGCGCGACGGATATGTCGCACGTTTACAGGCTTGCCGTAAGCATGCACTGTGTTTCAGTCCACTTCTTTTTATTTTAGAAAGCCGGGTTACTACCACTGTTTTATGTTACTAGGACAGTGCGAAGTACGGGCGAAACCTGGACGAATACCATTTTTTCCGCTTAAAGGGCCAGGCCCATTTCAAGTGACCCCTATGTTTGATGATTCCATCTGATTCTCCATGTCAAATATAGTAGGATACGATATTTTTCTAATTTTCAAGCGCAAAATTCACGTAGTATTCAGCAATTTACCATTGCCAGTCATACCCAACTATCTATCGCAGTTGTCACGCCCCTTCGCGCTAATTGGGCAATATGCTCTATTGGGCGTGGCAATGACGTTTATGTCTGAAACTTCGGACTTCGGGCATATATTTCACAGTGGACATATATTTCTGGCACATATTGACATATTCACAATGGTATCATACCCTTTCAACAACTGGTTACAGTAAAAAAAGTGAGACACAATTAGCTAAACTTCTGCTTGAAACATTTCTGGATTCTATCTGTTTTGTATGTCCGGGTCCGGGATGCTTTTGCTGTTTTTGGATCTTAGATGTCTTAATTAGGGACAGGCCCATCAAAGTAAACCTATATTTACGATACGTTCATAGTGACTATCAAGCATTTTTATTTACAATATATACAAACTAAATTTCACATTTATTTGCCATGGAAAACTTTTTTCCGATGCGCTCGCTTAAATGTATACCGTAAAGCCGCAAATATCCTTGCCGTCAATGCAAATTTATCGTGAAATCATAATGCGATTAAAATTTGCATATATAGCTTTGAAATCTGCAGTTTTATGGTATACATATGCGTTGACTGCATTGGAAAAAAGTTTTCCAGGGCGAATAATGGTGAAATTTAGTTTGTATATATTGTAATAAAAATGCTTGATAGTCATTATGAACGTATCGTAAATATAGGTTTATTGTGATGGGCCTGTCCCTTTAAACAGTGAAACCGGCGCTCTACCATGAGGCTTCCTTTTCTGAGCGGCGATGTAAATTTTGCCATGTGAAAAACAGACAAAATGTATCGTGGAAAAGAGTGCTTGAATGGTTAGTTTGGGTTTCATCCTGTTATAAATCTAAGAAAAGAGGCCAATATTTGAATCCGGTTGCTACACAAAAGTAGACAATATCCTTTTTGGACTAAAGTTAACAAACGGGTCTTTTTTGAATGCCCAAACTGGGCCATTTATTGAAAAAAGCTCACTAAGACCACAGTTAGTTTACGTTTACTGTCTGTTTCGTTTGATCGGTAAGGTATCATCTACTCCCCTAATATTTGTTTATTGTCGCTGTAATCTACACTGTACTAAATGGACTTTCGTAGTCAGTTGTCTGCGAAGTGCCTTCATAGGCAACGCTCCGCTTACAATTAGGATCTGAATAAGAGTTAAATCCGATGACACGATACAGTAAAACCCTGTTTGTAGGAAAAACGAGTGCAAAAAAAAAATACTTAATATTCATAAAAGAAATGGCCCAGTTTGGGCATTCAAAAAAGGCCTGTTTGTTAACTTTAGCCGAAAAATGATATTGTCTACTTTTGTGTAGCAACCGGATTCAAATATTGGCCTCTTTTCTTAGATTTATAACAGGATGAAACCCAAACTAACCATTCAAGCACTCTTTTCCACGATAATACCCTGCAGTGATAAACCACACGCCAGGTGCAACACTGTAGGGTGCAGGTGGTTTATTCACCAAGAACCCCTGGCAATTGCAAATATGCCCGACTATTTTAATTTACCAAAACCCATTCTCATTGATTTCTCTCCCTGATTTCTCAGTTCTATGTCTTTTTAATAGCTGCATATTGTTTTAAAGCTCCTTTTATTTAATAAAAAGCGAATAAAAAAATTGAATTTGTAGTGACTGTGTCCCCTTAAAAGAGTGGAAAACGGAGAGTTTCAGTCAATTCTCTTATGTTCTTACGTTTTTCTTTTTTCGATACCCCTAATTTTACCTCCATTTTCACTAATATCTCGCCTGGGCTAGGGAATAATTCAAGAAATATATTGTATGCTTATTGTTTAAGTATACCGTTGTGCAATCAAACTAAAGGATAAAAAAACGAGGTGATTTCTAGTGCCCATCCCTTTAACCTAAGCAATCCACGGATGGTGCCTTCCGCTTGTATGTTGTTAACAGTGCGTAATCATTTAATCATTTGTGTCGAATTGTGCCCCCGCTGTTTTACGTATTGTGAGAATTTTAGAACCCGCTACCCTGTCCTGTGGATCATTAACGAAGCGGACATGCTTATTATCGTGGATTTCAATCAAAAACCACGGTTGGCTGGGAGTCAAATCGACGACTGCTTGTTATTTTTGTGCCACTAATTGTTAGTAAATAAGTCACGTTTTCTTCATTTAACTGTTTTGATGTAGCAATAAATGTCGTCATTATTTATCATATGTATGTAGTAGTAGTATGTAGAAGATTTGAGTTGATATTATGTACAGGAAATTCATGTTTTTGAAGTGATAAACACTTTTAAGATTCTGTTTTGCAACGGATTCACATGAAACAAACACCACGAAGTCTGAAAGGTATGGCTTATACTAGTTTGTTTTGTGCGACCTTTATCATCAATATGCATGTACCAAACACTTTCTTGTAAAGGAGGAGGCTCACGAGTTTTAAGTTTTAAGTGTTCGATTCCATTCCTTTTTTCGAAAAAACATGGCAAATAATCACCTATAACATGCATAACCAAGCACGGAAATACACTTTAAAGAAATTATTTAATTTAAGAAAAAATTTAATTTAAAAAACGAACTTATGTTTTTAAAGGGAATGTCAAGCCGGTTTCGCATGTTGGGCTCAAAAAAAGCTTACGTTTTGTAGGTAATGAAAGTGAAAACAAAAATAAACAAAAACTTTTGGATAAGAAGAAAAATAATTTCAAACCCCTCCAAAAAATGCCTTCACTATTGGATTTCGGTTTTTTGCTTCAATTGTTGAATTTCGTGAAGCACGGGGGTTTTCAACAGCGGACGCGACGCATGCGGTCCCAATGTGTTGATCCAAATGAAGTTTTGTTCACGTTTATGACAAAAGTTGAAATATTTTAATGTGCCGCAATTTTTGTGGGTATACTGTATTGTGCGCCTTTCGAGATTTACTTAATCTGCGCCAGGAGATGCCTTTCTGCGCAGAATCCCCCTTGACATGTCCATTAAAACCAAATATGCACGCAGTGTGCATAACAGTAAAACAGGCGTGCCTTTCTTTTGCACTACAAAGTACACAGGCGGTTCGAGCGCATATTAGCCCGGGTTAGCCCGCCTAATTACACGGAGGCTGTTTTTGGCTGTGTTTTTCTATACACCACTTGCCCTGAAAAATAACTGGAAACTTCGGTGGTTTTTTAGAGTAATTTTTTAGATAAAATTTAATATTTTCATATTGTATTTCCGCGCTTTGTTTTGCAGTTTATTGGTGACCAGCCGTTCGAAGAGCCCTACGGGCTCTTCTCCGACTGGAGGAATCGGCCTTCGGCCGATTGTTTCCCTATTTAAAAAAAGGATTGCTACAATTTAAAAAGTTAACTCTCGTCTGTTTCTCCTCCCACACATTCACACGTCTCTGATTGTGAAAGCGTATAATGGTATAATAATGAGTTTTTATCTCCACTCGACTAATGCTACCATGCAAATTTGCTATTGAAGGTGCTGTATGTAGGGCAGAGGATTATCCTTGTCATAAGCTAGCATAGCTCAGCAGGTAGAGCGTTGGACTGTGAAGCGAGAGATTGGGTGCTGCTGTGGGTTCCAATACCGCCAGCGGCAAAGATTTTGTATGTTCCCATTCGATTGTGAATAGAAAATTTTCTTTATGAAAGGATTTCGTTGCGTGCATACAAACAAAAGACCAAGTAAACTCTTCTCCTTTATAAAATAAGATTATTTACCATGTTCTTTCGATAAAAGGAAAGGAATCGAACACTTAAAACTCGTGAGCTTCATCCTTTAAAGATCATTTTGCCGATGTCGTGGTGTGTAAGTTCCGTTAACTAAATCTTACATGTCCGACGCAACCCCGTCTCACAAATCATGTTGGTCCATTTATATTTGTTGTGGACAAAATTGTGGACAAACAAGCATCAGAAATTCAGGTTTTCTGGCGCTCAACCTTTTATCTGTCATAATGTTGAGTGTGATTTCCATTTGGAAAACACTACCGAATGCTTATTCGGATAACAATCGTGGCGTATTAAACATGTCCGACATGTCTATGAGACAACGACTCTTACAAGACGTTATTGATCGAAACCCGAGGTAAGATAACACATAAAACAAAAGACATAAATCTCGTCGCGGTTTCGTGGATATCGCGGCGCAAACACCGGATTTAACAGAGTGCGTTTTATGAGTAATGTTTTTGAAATCCTCCCATTTCTGCGAAAGAAAATTCTGCAAACTTTCTGCCACGCTGACCTTTTATAACGAGACGGACAAAATGGCATACAAATCTGGTTTACATAAATGTCATCATTGGTATCAGGTCGCTCTCATTGATAAATCGATTAGAAAAAAATCGATCTATATCAGACAGTTTTAAAGGAGGAGGCTCACGAGAATGAAGTGCTCAAATAGTTTCCTTTTATCGAAAGATGATGGAATTAAATTCCGAAAGACATGCTTTGCTTTACAATGCAAAAGCTTTTAACTGAAAGGAGTAAATCAATATAAAACTATGAATTCTATCAAAATTTTGGATCGTAAAAAATAGTTGATTTCCATAGTGGGCATGCAAATTTTGTGCTGGCTTGCAAAATGACTTGTAAATTTGCATGTTTAGCTTTGAAGTCTACCTTGCATACGATAGGTTATTTTATTTGACCGAGTTCTTAGATTAATTAATTCCTCCAAACTAAAGCGCTGAACCTTATAATACTTGTTTTTTTGGAAGATAAACCCATTATCCTTCGATAAAGGGAAACTATTTGAGCACTTCATTATCGTGAGCCCCCTCCTTTAAAGGGTCAGGCCCATTTCAAGTGACCCCCATTTTTGATGATTCCATCCGATTCTCCATGTCAGATATAGTAGGATACGATATTTTTCTAATTTCCAAGCGCAATGTTCACGCAGTAGTCAGCAATTTACCATTGCCAGTCATACCCAACTATCTATCGCAGTTGTCACGCCCCTTCGCGCTCATTGGGCAATATGCTCTATTGGGAGTGGCAATTGTGTTATTAGCCAATCAGCGCGAATGGGCGTGAAAACTGCGATAGATAGTTGGGTATGACTGGCAATGGTAAATTGCTGACTACTGCGTGAACATTGCGCTTGAAAATTAGAAAAATATCGTATCCTACTATATCTGACATGGAGAATCGGATGGAATCATCAAAAATAGGGGTCATTTGAAATGGGCCTGACCCTTTAAGGTATATTAACATAGCACCGGAATATTCACCAGACACTCAACTACTAATTATTGTGCTATGTGAAGCAAAAGATTTTGTCTCTCGGAGAGAAATTTCGAGCAGCTGGGCAAAGCGAACGTTAGGCAATGCTGTTGAGGTACCTTTACTTTGTACTTTGACGAAATTGTCTCGTGTAAATTTTGTCGCACCACTGAATGTTTTTGGCGTTTGCTATGGGTGTGTCATGGGTGTGTCAAAAGGATAATTATTTCAAAACTATGGTGCCAGGTATTCATTGAGTTGCGTTTCTTTTTTTATAAGTTGTACCAAACGTTCACTAAAAAGGAATGTCAACCCGGTTTTGCATGCTGGGCTCAAAAAAAGCTTACCTTTTCTAGGTAAGGAACGTGAAAACAAACTAAACAAAAACTTTTAGATAAAAAGAAAAACAATTTCAAACTCCTCCAAAAAATGCTTTCACTATGGATTTCGGTTTTTTTGCTCATTTTTTGAATTTCGTGAAGCAAAAACGTGTGCTAACACGGTTTTTCTAGATGAGTTGCAAACAAATCTTTTTTAAGCGCGCGCAGTAGACAGCACATAAAAAAAATGAGGGAGCCGACAGACAGACAAGAAATATGCAAGCAGAAGACGACTAAGACCTTTGCTGACGCGGGTCTTTTGTTTTAAACTCGATTTTGAGAGCGCGTGATACAGTAACAAGGAATCTGCGTTGACGTTCCCTTTAAACAAGAGTACAGTTTAATATACTGTTTGAGAGAGAGGGTATCTCCGCGAGACTTGGAAAATAGCAGAGAATACATGCAAGTACATCCCAATAAACTCTATTCAAGTACACCTTATTTAGAGTGGAATCGCGAGCGTTATCTACGTGATTTCAAAGGGATTTATAAATAATACTGAAGCTGAAGAAGAAACAGTAAATCATGACAACATATTGCAAATTAATCTCCCAGAGAGATACGACAACCTCGTGTTTAAGGTAACATTCAATTGACAACAGGGGAATCGCTTCATGAAGTTCGAACAACAAACTGATGTCGGATATTCTTGGTGATTGCCTTTGTGTTGCACTGCAAAGTTTCAGCGTTAAATGTTTGTATGGTTTTGTTAAAACATATCGTTCATTTAGGTGGTAGCCGCTTTAAAATGGGCCCTAACAAATGTTCGCTTCAAGACTGTTCTAAAGGTCGATGTAGACACTGTGGTCGACATCGATCGATTTTTAACTAATTATCCAGTAAATGCAATTGATGGAGCGCAAATACACTGCAAACAGCATAAATTGGTCAGACCATCCAGGAACTCAGAACATAAGTGGTAAGATTTCAATCCTGCAGACTTTGGTTTCTAGTAGCGCAGTTACCGACAATTACTTCATAATTTTCACATTTTTCACACGCTTTTGAAAAATTTAGTGTAGCACATGACAAACTATGAGTTGTACGCTATTATATTTTTTTCTTACAAACGTGAAGTGTCAGGGAAAGAAGACTCGTTGATTGAGGTTGAACCAACAAACAAATATTATTTTCACTGGGATAAGTTCTTGTTTCAGGTACATAAGTGAATTTGAATATCCCAACTATTTCCTTCCACGGTATTGCAATGGTCCTGCATATGCCATTACGAAGGACGCAGTCGAGTTAATTCTTGAAGGAGCTAGGGAATCGAGGGTATCTATGTTTTATGATTTTTTATTCTTCACATGTAAAATAGAAGCGATCATTCAGAAACAATTTTCCAACACCAAACTGTTACTATTTTTCAAATTAATCATTTCAGGTATTTCAAGTAGAGGACGCATTCATTACTGGTGTGGCGGCTGAGCGCAAACATATTACAAGAGTAGACCTCTCAGAAGTGTTTCATGAATATTGTGTGCGTATTTTGCACGATTATTTTATTAGTTAGACTGAAATCTGAATGTCCAGATTCCAAATTGTCCTGAATTTCCAAAAACACCGGATGTTCGATACTACCGATCGGTTCCTATGGCTTTTCCTAAGTTTTTTTTCTTGGAGGGCAGTGAATAGCATCACTGCAGATATTACGGAAACGTTTTTATATAATAAGATACTAGTTTATATTATTGATGATCAAATGGGTAACCCTAAGATAAGATACCACGCTTCACAACGCAGAATATTGTCAATGGACCAAACCAAACTACACAGAGCAACACGAACAATAATTTATGTGCGATGCGGAACACGGTCCGGCGGTGACAAACAAATATTGCAATTTTGTTAGTGGCAAAATGTTTCTTCATATTCAGATCCCCGCTTGCGTTAGTGGGTTCTTCACGCAATGAAGCATATATATATATTTCCAACGGAAACTTTGATTGAGTGAGCGACTAATTGTGAGAGCAATTTAGGCCCCAGAGGTATATTGTGATGTTCATGACCGGCGAGTAACTTCAATTCTACCTACTCATTTTCCGCTATCGTGCCCGGTAAGGGACAGTATTGTTATACTTGCTCTTGGGGAGGTTTTACAGTTTTTAGATGTGCGTTGTAATATTTCAATAGTGGAATCAATCATGTTGCACGAAAAATATTAAGAAATAGTTTATTGAATAATTGAATTGTTTGTGCGCGTCGCTAAGCCACTATCCAGAACGAAAACTAAAGCTATGTAGAGTTTGCAAAGAGCCAAATTTATTAGACCGGTCAGTTTTTGAAATAAAAGATGACCTTGGTGGTTTTGACATCATGTCGGCTGGAGGCGGACAACAGTTGCGAAGTGCCTATCCGTGCATATTGTCTTTTTGTCTTGTAGATTGTCTTATAAATTGTCCTATTTTCTCACTTTCCAGTTCAAGAGGCAACCTTACCTGGCTTTGGCTCATTTACATACTGCTCGGTGCAGAAACACTCCAATACGGTACTTCGAAGAGGCAACGTGGTCCAGGAATGACACAATTATATTTATGAAGAAATCAAGAGCATATTTGCAAAATTGGGTGTAAAACTTTACAAAAATCTTGCTTCAGTTTGAAGTAAGCATTCTAGGTTTCTGCAACCTGGTTACCCATTAAAGGGAACGTCAACCCAAATTCCTGGATACTGTATAAGGTGCTCTCAAAAATCGAGTATAAAACAAAAGACCAACGTCAGCACAGGTCTTAGTGCGTCATCTGCTTGCATCTTTCTTGTCTGTCTGTCGGCTTCCTCGTTTTTTATGCTGTCTACTGCGCGCGTTTAGAAAAAAAAAGATCTTTTTTGCAACTCATCTAGAAAGACCGTGTTAGCACACGTTGTTGCTTCACGGAATCCAAAAAATTGAGCAAAAAACCGAAACCCAATAGTGAAGGCATTTTTTGAGGGTTTGAAATAGTTTTTCTTTTTATCTAAAAGTTTTTGTTTAGTTTGTTTTCACGTTCCTTACCTAGAAAAGGTAAGCTTTTTTTGAGCCCAGCATGCAAAACCGGGTTGGCATTCCCTTTAATTTCAGGTAGATTTGTTGTATTTGGAAAATGAAAAATACAAATAAATTTGATTATAAAATTATAAAAATTTGAACTGAGTGAACGTCCTTTTAGATATTCTTTTCAGAATAATCTTATGTTAGATGCAGATTAATCTTACATGGAAGATTCTCTAAAATATTGATTACTCAACTTATCAACTTGCCACCTCACTTTAACATTACGGACCAGTTTCCTCCCGTTGTTATTGATCCTTCAATTATTATGTTTTAATCAATAAATGGAAGGTCTCTTTCTCTCGCACACCTATAAGATACATCAGGAGAGATAAAAACACTCACAGGCACCTGATGGTTTAGCAATGCATTTCCTGAAAGTGATCGGCCCTGCTATTTCAGTTTAATCTTTTTGAACAAATCTTTTTTTTATATATATTTTTTTTTCATTTTGCACCGATTGACCCGGTGGTGAGCGGTCGCTCTCTGCCACCCCTCCTACCCATAATGATCTATATTTCTGATATGACACCAACTTCCCGTCCCGAATTCACCAACCGTCAAATCATTCCAACTATCACCAATCTATTCACCGAACTGAAAATGTTTATTCGCGAGGAAATTGCCTAGGCTTTTCGTCGGAATGATCTACGGAATCACTTCGTCGTTCTCAACGTGGAAGAAGGAAACTGGGTGAGTACAGACTTTGATATTGTATGTAAAATCATGTCTCTATGCAACAACTCACCCGGTTCTTTCCATGTTGGGCGCCGCTTAGGCCAAGCACGTTCTAATTATACTCGCCCTATTCTCTGTTCTATGGCTCCTGGTTTTCGTGTTCCATTTTTTAAGGAATTGGCCGAAATGATAAAGGAGACCCCGGAATTGGCTCACGCCATTGTTCGCCGCGCCGAGACAGCTCAGCAACGTAGAGAAGGTTTTCTCCGCCGCCAAACTGCACATTGAGAAAGTGAGGTCAACGTACAACCAGTGGTGACGTCATGCGAACAAGACCAACCCATGACACCCCAGGCAATTGAAGAACCCCGCGAGGAAATTAACTCTCAATTGTCCTCGCCCTCTCCCCTGGTTATCGATCACACCGATCAATTAACAGATGACCTTGTTGTTACTGATTACGGCCCACCCGTTACACCTTGCCTTAGCCTCAAAGATGATCTTATGGAGATTCGTGCAATGCTCGCTCCATTTAGGAGCTTTAAATAGTTATTTTGTAAATGCAGTCCAATTTCGATCTGTTTATTGTAGCATTTCAAAATTCCCATTTATATATGCATACTAATTGTAGCTTGAATCAATAATGATTTAGCACCACATAAGAAGCTAGACCTCTTGAATGTGTCTAGCCTGTGAGTGTTTTTATCTCTCTTGTTTGTATTTTATATGCACATTTTTTTATGGAATAAAGAGTTAATAATAATAACAACAAATGGTTCCGTGGCTACCGGACGTGGTCCCGTGGCGATCGGTAATACAACTGTCTGTAGATATTTTCGTGTATGGCCAAGATACGGTAAATTTTTCGATACTTGCAAGGAAAATCGGGCATGCTTGCAAACCCCATGATGTATGCTGATGATATTAAGAGTTATAGAGTAATCAAATCGGCTACTGGTATTGTTCACTTACAACAATCAATAGATCTTGTGTATAAGTGGACTGCTAGCTTTCAGCTGCCGTCGGCACCTCACAAGTGTCAAGCACTAGACTATACATTGGTACTCGAAATCCCAAAACAATAGCAATGGTACTGTAATTTCGAAGTGACTGAAGTTAAAGCGAAATACCGGCCGGTTTTTGCAACGTATCGAGTACACCAACATTATTATGCGTCATATGCAAATGAGCATAAATTAGCATAAAAAATAGACCCCAATTAGACCCCACTTCGCATAAATACATAAGAATGCAGTTGCCCATGATGCGTTTCAAAAACCGGCCAGTATTTCGCTTTAAAGACTTAGGCTTGTAATCAAATTGTAATCAAGCTCGAAAAAGGACGTTTGCCCTTTTTCGTACATTAAAAACGCACAAAGCAAAGATCCTTGTTCTAGCTTATCTTATTATATAAAGGAGAAGAGTTTGTTTATCATTTTGATTGTGATTTTGTGTGAACGGAAAGAAGCCTTTTCATAATATATATGACCGCAATCTCGAAAGAGAACATATAAAATCTTTGCCGCTTGCGGGATTCGAACCCACATGCACACAATCTCTCGATTCACAGTCCAACGCTCTAACTGCTGAGCGATGCTAGCTTATGTTACGGGTCGCCCTCTGCTCTACACAGAGCACCTTCACTGTCAAATTTGCATGGATCATTAGTCGACTGGAGATTCCGACTCCTATTATACGCTTCCGGAGAAGAGCCCGTAGGGCTCTTCGAACGGCTGGTTGTTTATATGTGAGAACTGTTCTCGAATCAGGTCCCGTTGTATTTAACTCTTACAAGCACAGAGACAAATTAGCTTTAGAATGAATAGAACGAATGTTTACCAAACGTGTTTTTCAATTAAATTATTTCTTACGAACTTTTACATTCACAATCAGTGATTTTAGCTACGGCGTAAACTTCTACGCGAAAAATTACGTTTGCGCTGCGCACCTCGCTTTCGCGGCTAGCCACACCATGAAATTAACACGAAATGGGAATGGTTCATTGCTAGATTCATACTTCCATAATCGGTAGAATTTAGGCGTACCATATCGGTATAAGATACATAACCATAAACTGTAGAAGAAGCGATCAAATTAGCATATCCTTCTCATATATTTTAATGGCGCATCAATATTTCTAGGCACAACTCGTCAACAAATGGGAGAGTGAGTTTCATTCAAGGTCTTTGTTTTGTTTTTGCAAATTTTTGGTTGGTTGTTTGTTTCACAGAATGTCAGAAAATGGAGCGTACTGCCGTTGACCATACAACAGGATTTATATAGATTATTTTATCATTACGCCCGTCTAAAGGCAACAATTTGTCTTTATAAAGATAAACATTTATCAACGACAAAACAATTTGTTTGTTCAGCGAAATCGAGCGCGTTGCGGAAGGAAATGAGCCGGCAAAGAAAGTCGCATACTTTTTAAGAGATGAAGTGGGGACAATTGATGGATGGAAACTCGGGAAAATCCTCGGAACCGGTGGGTATTTATATGGCCTTTTGGATATCAATGCAATTCATTGGTATGATTTGCCTTGTCGCTTGTTATTAGATCACAAACATCATTTAGAGCATACAGCAGGAGCCGTAGTTTTACGACACTTGTCTTCGTTTTTCTATCCAGTGAAGTGTTTGAGGCTGTATGCGAAATCAAGTCGTGGGATTATTATGGTGTTTACTTGTCACTTGTCACACGACTGTTCAATTTTATCGCCTCGCTAGAATGTGAAGTTTTGTTTATTTTTTGAGTAAAACTAGAAAAAAAAATTCAAATCATTACAACTTTCTTATGGCTACTATAGTACTATCAGTCGAATTAAAATTAAAATACGATTCGATTGAGCCCATAAAAATCGAAAGCTCGTATGACAAGTAAACACCGAAGTATGACCTCAAAATGGAAGTTCCCCGTTGCAGGGGCAAATGGTGTGGTGTTTACTTGCAAGCACAAAGATCACCCACAAGTGCCTGCGGTATGCAAAGTGGCTATAACAGCAGCGAGCTCTGGTAGTCTGCTATGGGAAACAAACGTCATGAATCGAATTGTTGCGGTTTGCTCATTACATTTATTTTTCTCTATGCGTCCTAATGAGGTCTCTATACTGCCTAATGAGGTGGGAAAAGGGTGCGCTGCAAAACATGGCTTATGTGTGGCGCCTTACTGGACGGTACGCCACAATAGCGTCATCGGACCAACTCGCCATCTACAAATGTCTTCAGCAGCATAAAGTAACGCATAACAAAGTTGCCACATATTTCAGAAACATAGCGAGGACCGGTCACAGCATTTGGTGCGAATTCATGCATCCGGCACGTTAGAATTACAAAATGAGGAACAGGTCTTGATTTTGTCGACTACTCATGTTGGGTTGAAAAATTCACAACAAGAAATAAGAACATTCTTACCATTATTTCAAGTTGGCTTTCATAATAGGCAAAATGTTACACATCTGGCGGAAGCGCTCGCGCATCACTGTTTTCCGCTGTTGAAAAAAATGCTTGTAAGACATGCGAGACAATATGTTATAGTAATTATTATTCTTATATTATTTTTATATTTCACAATTAGTTTATAGTCACATATTGGCTCGTAGTCTCAATGTTTACATCAACACACGAGGAACAACTGTCACTAGCTCTGTGTTGTGATCATTCTTGTGTGTGCTATGGATAAAGCATGTGGCTAACAAATGTGTATTGATTTAAAGAAAATACACATATTATTCAACAAATAATAATAGGAGGCTGGGCGAGCCTCGTATTATTACATTAAATAACCAAGGGTCGCCAACCCCTTGATTATTTAATATTAATATAAAGACATTTAATAGCCAATATATTTTATTAAAAATCGACAGACGATCTCCCTGTCTGTGCACAAGCACACGAATGAAGATGTAAATGTGGTTTGTTGTTTGTGCCTTCAAATCTGATGGAATCATTTTCAAGATAGAAAACTCAACAAATTGGTTCAACGTCTTCCAATATATAGTTTCAACAAAACTCATAGGAAAATCAAACAAATTAATTTGCAAATGATGTCTAATGTAACCTCCTAGAACAGTTATTTAAAACAACGTGCAAAGGGACAATAAAATAACTGAACAGTGACTATCGATTACATTAGATTCAAGAAATGTCAACATTAAAAATAAACTAATCTGTTCGGCGGCATTGTTGCAGCTCCATCAAAATGTTGAACAGTGAATTGTCCAAGAACGGCAGAATATCAGTAAATGATCGAATTTCGGCGAACTTCTATTCTGTCGTATAGATTCCAAGTAATTGTAGAAAATAAATATGAAGATTTGGATGGTTCTGTTGAAATAGGCGAAAATAGATGTAGGTTCGGAAGCCTGCCAGAGAATAGAAAATTGTGGCAGACCACCGCGGTCGCCATTTAATAATACGAGGCTCGCCCAGCCTCATATTATTATTTGTTGAGTAATATGTGTATTTTATATCAATCAATACACGTTGCTTAGCCACATGCTTTATCCATATCACACACAAGAATGATCACAACACAAAGCTAGTGACAGTTGTTCCTCGTGTGTTGATGTAAACATTGAGACTACGAGCCAATATGTGACTATAAACTAATTGTGAAATATAAAAATAATATAAGAATAATAATTACTATCACATATTGTCTCGCATGTCTTACATGCTATTATTGGTAGTTCCAAAAAAAATCCACTGTAACCTTTTGATGCCGTTCTCTTTAGAGGTGAATATTTAATAAAGGTGCTCGGCTACGATAACAGCTCAAATAACAGGTCGGCTATGTCATAATGGAATCTCTTCCTGGAAGTGTTGGAGCAATGATCGATGCGACAGGCGGGCCAGATGCAGCTCAGAGAGTAGCCTGTGAGGGTGCCATCCATACGTTAAAGGTAGTTTTAGAGCAATTAATACCGTACACCACAAAGTTGCTGTGCAAAGATGGAGAGTTGCTATATGTCTCACACATTTCATTTGCGCATATAATTCCGTTAAAGATTAAATCAACGTTTTCTATGCTCTAGGATATACATACGTTCAGATAAATGTTCATCTCTTTTTTTTCAGGCTCTTTTTGATCTTCACTATCTCGGATTCATCCACAGAGACATCAAGCCAGAGAATATTGGAGGATATAACGTGAGGTTTATTGTCTCTAGGATGGAACTTAGTACTTACCATACATTAACCATCCAATTTTCTTACAATAAGCCTTGCATGTAGTAGGCATTTCAAGTGTATATTGCCAGTCAATTTTCAAGGAACTACGACTTCGCCCAAATTTCTAAGAAAATATAAACTATGTATTACAGGGGAACACAGCCGTCATGTACGACATGGGTATGGTGAGAGTGGTTACAGAGCCTAGTGGAAAATATCGCCCCTCGAGACATTATGTCGGCTTGCGAGGCACAGACGAGTGGGCCAGTCTTAATTCAGAAATGGGACGAGAACAGGTTAAGAATATTAGTAATAATAATTTAGTTTATTGAGCGCACACATCGTAAAGACACCCGAAATCAAATGCCTTTGTCATCTTGTAGTAACCTTTACAAGCATGAACAAGAAAGGGAGAGAAATGTAATTGCGTCGTAGAGTATAAGATAGTGGAATGATTCGGTAAGTAAACGGAACGTCACACGACAATCCGTTTCATCCATTGTGCTAAGAACATCGTCATTATATTTCACTGTTTTATTGAATACATGCATAGATCTGAAAAAAATATTTAGACATACCTGGACGACATGTGGGGTTGGCTTTACACGGTCAACGAGTGGATCAATGGCAAATCGAAAATGCCTCAAGCCTGGGCCACTGTCGAATATTCTCAGGTAGGTCGAAAACAATAATAGCAAATCTATGATTGGCAGCTGCGTTACGGCAGTGAATTTTAGAGTGGAACATCGTTGATATCCTACTCCCAGGCACCAAAACCTTACCTGAGTAGACAAACAGCTGACTGCTCAGAAACTCTCACCTTCCAATTAGGGAAATGGAATGCTTGATAAAGGACTCACTTTTTGTTCCAAAACGCATTTGCGTGGATCATGGGCCATATAAAAAATTTCTTCTTTTTTTTTTTTTTGGTGAGCCCGAGCCTTTCATCCAGAGTCCCCAGTAGTGTTTTGAGCTCACTGGTTTTTTATTTATGTTAGAACAATTTCAGATGGATGGAGTGCGCGACATCGTCAATGATGTCAAGGTGAATAAACATCCGTCAAGCTAACCAAATGTTGAAAGGAACATTTTTTTCGTAGTTTGCAAGCGATCTCTTTAAAGCGAATATGTATGCAGTCGAAATGCGCAAAACAAACGCAAGGCTAGCGTTTCCATACAAGACGTGAATTTAAATAATATGTAAATTCGAATTTGCATGCCCTGCATCTTTAATCTTGCTATTTGTCGATGTCTGCACACATATGCCAAAATTTGTTCCATTGCACCCGAGATTTGCCACGGGTCAGATCGACGCGTTTACTACGGAAAAGGCGAACTTTGCAATTCATTTACTTTTAATTGGGGAACTTTTGACAACTTTTGTTGTTGTTTCCTTAATGGGGAACACGCATTCTATTAACACAGCCTAACTTCAAAAAGAGCCTACATATTCCCTTTAAAAGACTTCTAAAAATTGCTAATGTGCCTGTGTGCACCGGCCGCGTGCGGTTGCACTCTCCGCGTCTCGCACCAAAAAAAATGCACCAGTTTTTTGATCCTACGATCACACCTAATTCTCGACCAGACGCTTCTATTCGCCAGATTATTCAAGCTACTATCACCGAACTATTTACTGAAATGAAGATCTTTATTCGTGAAGAAATCACGGAAGCCTTCCGCCGAAACGAACTCAAAAATCAATTCGTCATCTTGAACTTGGAGGAACACGATCGGGTGAGTAAAGAGTTTGATATTATATCCAAAATCATGTCTCTTTCTAAATGCTCACCAAATTCGTTTTACATTATTGGTCGCTTGGGCAAACCTACAAAGTATACTCCTAGGCCTAGTCTTTGTTCAATGAATTCTGGTTTTCGCGTTCCCTTTTTTAAGGATCTCGCTGAAAAGATGAAGAAGTGCCCTGAACTCTCTCATCTAATATTCGACGTGCTGAAACCCCCAAGCAACGCCATGAAGGTTTTCTCCGTCGGCAAGAAGCTCGTCTACGTGCCCAATCCAACGAAGAACCTGTGTCGTCACCGCGACCTTTGACCTCCCCGACAATTGAACAAGCCCGCGAGGATAATTTTGGCCAATTGTCCCCTCTGTCTCGCAATTGCCCGAAGATAATGAGTCAATCGTTGAAGATCATCAATTTGCAAATAATGATGTTTCAATTAATGAGGAATGCAGTGATGCAAATAACGTAGATTTGTATAGCTATGTTGCCAGTGTTAATGAACTCTTACAAGCAATTAACAATCGTCTTGACAGCCGTTAACGATAGGTTGTTGCGTGTAATCATGTAATTTTCCTAATATTTAAGTATGAACAAGTGTATACATTTTTTGATATAATTCTGAAACTTTGCGGGTGTGTGCTGAAAAGCTAATAAATGTTCAAATGTTCAATGTTCAAATGTGGTGAATTTTTCGTGCATAAATGCTTGCCATGAAGGTTATCGTTGAAAAAAAATTAAGTAAAAAAATATTACACCAGGATGGAGTGCGCAAACTGATGAAATCCAATATTTTCTCCGCACAGCACCTTTTGGCCAACTGTCCATCGCAACTGTTTAAAATTCAGGTGAATTCTACGAACAATTTTTTTTTGTCTGTACCAGAGTTCTAGAGATAAAAAAAACCCAAATGCTCTGTCAGAATAATTGTCAGAAATTTTTTTGAAAATGAGAGCATGGTCTTCATGTGTAAAGTATTTATTATAGTTTTTTTTATTTAAATCAATTTCTTTAGATCTATCTCCGATCTCTAGGAAGCTATGATGCTATCGACTACTTGTACATTGCCTCCCTTCTTCACGAGGGAAGAAAGGGGGCAAAAAGGAAAAAGGCGCAAAATATCAGGGCCGAAGAATTTCATGAAAATACTAAATTTCTCGAAAAACAATTCTTTTAAGTCTTTTAAAGCAAAGGGTTGGGAAACGCTTTCATATGATTTTAAATTCCCTCTAGTTTGTAGTTGAAATTTTTTTACGCCATTTTTTACGCCAATATATCATCTATCCCAGGACAGTTTCACAAGTATAATTCGAATTATTGTTTGTCTTACTGGTAAATCCTCAAATTTGATTCCGTTTCGGCCACGTCCATGTTAATAAAGAAACGTTGCTTGTGAATTTTTGTAGGAGTCTGTAGAAGCTGCCTAACCCTTGTGATATACACTTTACGTACATATTCACTTACAATTAGATCATTACAACTTATGCGCTGTAAAAGAAAGAATGCAATAAAAGAATGTTGTTGTCGTTTCGTTACCATTTAATTTGATCGTTGGCTGTCTGTGCACTTGAACTTGTTTATGATGAATAAAATCAATGGACACACACGGGGAAAAAAGGTTATTAGCCGATTGAAATTGGAGAGAACAATGGAAACGAGAGAGTCGTGGCTTTCGTATCAGAAAATTAGCCATTCCATTATGTAAATTATTCAAGTTCCTCGTATTTATTATCAGCTGTCTACCTACTCTAGCACATACTGTATGTTCGGGGAAGCGAAACAAAAATAGATGTCCAAACGAGTACTTGAGCCTAAGATTTGATATTGGTATCATCTTTGACAGTGAATTTTTTTTTCACACTTGTTAAAAATGAGAACAAACTAACAATCGTTTAGTGAGGCCCTCCCTATGCAGGCGAGCCACGAGCCTAATAAGAAATCAATGGAAGATTCACCGGAAAAGTGTAACACTAATGGCGATGATCGTACCCATTGTATAAATTAGTGCATTTTGTCAAAGCCTCAGTAAACACTTATTCCAAACAAAAAAAAAACGAAAAGCGAGATCAAAAAATGCGGCTGCAGGATGCAGGTATAATGTAGAAAATTATATTTTCCCGCTCAGATGTTCAATATCGTAAGTTTTATCAAACTGCCGAGAATATCCGCCTCGTAGAAAAAATACAAATCAAACAGAAAAATTTCCAGTTTATACACTACCAGCTTGTAAAATTCAGAGCCTCGCGTAGCATCGAGTGCAAGGCGTCACTATGTTCATTTTTAAAGGATCGCAGTCACTTCAAATTCGTATTTTTACTTCAATTATCCATAAACATAAAAAGGTACGTAGAAAAATACATTTACTGTGTCAATTTACTGAAAATTTAACCCAGGGAAAGAAATCCCCTCGGTTGTGTTTTAATAAGATACAGTATGACAACAACAACTGAGACAGTAGAGCAGACACTTTCCCTCTTCTCCGGTTTTTCTTTGTTTTGTCATCATTGGCAACCCGCCAAGTCCCAGTGCGATTTAGAAAACACCCCATTTTGTCTAAAATTAAAACTCAAACGAAGGGATTTCTTTCCCTGTGATAAATACTCCGTAAATCGGTATTGGAAAGGTATTTTTCTAGGTATATTTTTCTATTTATTGAAAATTGAAGTAAAAAGGCGAAATTGAGGTGACTGCGATCCTTTAAGAAGCGTAGCATCGAGTGCAAGGAGTCACTATGTTCATTTTTAAGAATGTAAGAGCAAAACAGAATTTCTCTGTCACAAAGGATAAAGTGTCACTTTCTTATTGTTAGTTGAATTATTTCTAGAATATCTGACAACAGTCGGCCAAGATTTCCGTCGCTTCTGCCTGTGTTTCCCCGTTTTTCAGTCGTTCCGTTGTCTCCTTCAACTTCTTCTTTCGACGATTCGAGATTAATTGTTCAATACCCTGAACAGATCTTTTGTTGCTATACCGAACTTCTATCATATGTGTATCAAATATATATAAGTATCTCAGTAGCATTTACCTATGTGGCTTCTAGCGCATACTGTATATCCCGTATGCTCCTAGGTGGCCAGAATTGCCGGGACGAAGGAAGGCTTCAATTCAACTGCGCGCAGTAGCCTGATGTGCTCCCACAATTTTGTCTAGAGATTATAGTAGTTACCAAATAGCCTACTTTACCAAAAATAACTGCCCACCTTGAATATCTTAATCGTTCCGACAACATTGCACATCCTGCCGAACATTGTAATCAGAACCAACATTATTGAAGACGGTTCGATTATAAAGCCTTCTTCGTCCACGTCAGTCCCGTTTAGCTTAATTCCTGAATATCGTTTAGCTTAATTCCTGAGATTCGTTGTTTCCCTTGGGTTTTCATTCAAATTCAAAGTATCCATTGCTTTCTGATTAGTTGCGATTTTTTTGCGCAATATCAGATACTAATAGCGTTTCTTCCTTTTTCGTCCTTACAAGTAGTTTACAGGGTATTAGATAATAAATATCAAAAATTGTTTCCCCGTCTTTTAGAGAAGCATATTTACTACATACGCACTGCGGTACACGCGATCAGCTGGCACAACTCCATTATCATGATGAAAGAAATAATTTCGGTTTGTCTTACTATGAGGAAACTATAGAATTTCACAGTAACGGCCATGAAGACCGCATCGCACAAACAACCAAAACGTAAAGCCGGAAAATATTACCAATTTCCATGAACTTCTTCTCAATTTCGGTTTGTATCACATCTTTGTCGAGATGCGCTTTAATTAGCCCCATTATAGTACCGACAACGTTTAGAATAAATCCGTAGAACATCATTGCATAAGCGCCTGAAATTGTTCACTAATACCTACGTTTAACATAACTTACAAAAAGCCCAACAGTTAGTTTTTACCGTAGATGGTCATATTCATATAGTTCATAACATTTATTACGCACAATTTCTAATAGTAATCTGTAATACTCGTCTAAAACTAGATGATTTTACAATATTTCACCAACTTTGACGTCCCCTTCGGTTAAAGTTAAGAATTTTTTGTCGAAAATATTCCTTTGAACCGAATTTTGGTTTTCGATAGTATTTGTTGCGAGCCATCGGCAGAGCTGATGTGTAGAAGTTATCTAGAACAGCATCCTTTTAAGATTTTCTTCCAAGAAAGGCCGTGAATTACATTAGGGACTTAAAGGGACAGGCCCACGAGAAAAAATGTCTTTTTAATTTACTTGCACAGAATGTCCGGAATTTCAGAAATATTACTGTGAAAACCGCATTTCTTTACGCCTAGAACTCGCAGAGTTATTCCTCGGCAAACTGTTCGGCCAGGTGCCGTAGTCAGAAAGGTTTAAATGCGTTTTTACGGTTTAAATGCATCAATTAGAATCCTTTCTCTACGCAATAATTGTTAAAAGAATAAAGAACATTGCTACCATTAGAACAAAGCATTTCCAACTACTTTAATACCCAAAACGAGCAAACTTTATTCTGACTACGGCACCTGGCGGAACAGTTTGCCGAGGAATAACTCTGCGAGTTCTTGGCGTAAAGAAATGCGGTGTTTTCACAGTAATATTTCTGAAATTCCGGACATTCTGTGCAAGTAAATTGAGGAAAACATTTTTCTCGTGGGCCTCTCCAGCGAAATACCGGCCGGTTTTTGAAACGCATCGTAAACAGCTGAATTCTTACGTATTTATGTAGGCTTATGTAGGCCTAAGTTGCTCGAATTTAGCTCGATTGTTTATTCTAATTTATCTTCATTTGCATAAGCTGCATAAGAATGCTGGTGTACTCGATGTGTTTCAAAAACAAACCGGCCGGTATTTCGCTTTAAATGCGTAACAGAATTTTTTTCAAATAAAATGTGAATGAAAATAAGAAGAGTAATTTGATACAAGTTTGAGGTAATTATTCAGTGATATTGCAAGACCAAACGTTGGCAAATAAAGACCTGTTCATCTTGACGCAAAAACTACTCGAAGAATATACCTACTCGGAAAGGATTATGATATTGTGTAAGATACTCATAAATTTTTGTTAATGCAATTTATATTTATGCTCGATTTCGAGGAAAGTAAGATATTCAGAAAAAAAATGAGTTTATTCATTCCAGTCTAGTAGTGTAATCCCACGGCCCAGTAATGATGTGAATCTTTTATTAACGAAAAGAGCGTTAATTATTTTCGAATATTTGGAGAGTTCCAATAGATAGGACTCTAATAACAAAGCGAAACAAATTCTGTTTCAGGCCACCAGGGCCATCTCCAGGTTCGCAGGAATGTTATTATTATTTAAACGGGGAAACATAGTTATAATATATAATATATGAACGAACTGTTTAGGTTGCATAATTGGTTCTAAATCTTTATTTGTTGCAAAATCATTACGTTGATCATTTCCACCAAGTAATCCATATATTGGAATACATTTTATTCACCAGCAACACCAACTAAACTCAAACAGAGAGAAAGCAAACTTCTGTAAGCAAAATCAGGCCCGGAGATGCGGAGGTTGAAATTGTGTTTCTATTAAATCTGCCAAATTTCGTTGGCAGTACCTTCTTAATCCTACAGGGATAATCTATGCCCTTCAAAATCCGTATAAAAAAATTTGACGCAAATCACACCTTATATCCGCCGCTTTATAGGGATTTGTTGCTATTGGTGATCGAAATAGGATATTTTCTTGACGTTATGGAGGAAATCCAATATTGATTTCTTTGGACATTATCCGGAAACATCCGTGGAAAAAAGACGGATAATTAGAAATTGGAAAGTTTCAGTGGGTGTTTCATGTATATATGTATGTATATACAGTGCATGCGCGCGTTCATTGAGTTAAAGGAAATCGTTTGTGGTAAAATCCTAGAATGTGGTGTTCTTTTATGCCATTATTGTAATATCTACAGCCAAAGGGCCTAACCTACGAAAAAAAGTGTGTCAGTATTTCGTGACGTTTTCGTCCATGTGCGACGAATTGTAGAAAACAAATTCGGAGAGTGGTCAAAGGCACAGGCTTTTCCCTACTTTTTTCTGAGATAAATCTCCCAGATAACTCAAACATGGCTGTGAAAAGTGAAAACCGTTTTGCATAATATGCAAAATTGGGGAACATATTCACGAAAGAAGATCCGCGGCTAGTTACTGTACTCAGCACCCAAAAATAGCCAAAAACGGGTTTCTGGACGTGCACCGGGTTGAAACTTGAAACCCAAATCATATGTTAACATTGATTAAATTTGTATCAAGAAGTATTTTACTACGCAACACGCCGTATTTTTTCGTAGCTCAACTGCGGTACATTTGTGAGGATCTTCTTTCGTGAATAGCTTAGTATTCCCAATTTTCCTATTTTCTTTCCCATCCCAATCCCAATCCCAATTTTGTAGACCACTCCAATGTGACGGTTTTCACAGCCACATTTGAGTGGTCTGGGAGATTTATCAGAGAAAAATTGGGGAAAACTTTTTTTTACGTGGGCCTGTGCGTTTAACAAATGACAATTTATCATAACTATCCCGAGTGCGTTTTCGTACATTGTAAATGACAAAGAACCTTTCCATCATACACCTGTGTGTTCAGTGTATTTTATACAATTTGAAACTTAGCATTTGTCTAATTGCAGAATTTGTGTAAAATAGATGTATATTTTCCCATGGACCAATTGCCGATCCCGATGGAAGAGGTAAGACCATGAAATATGCGACATCACATTTCTGTTAATCTCCGACCCAATTCCCGCCCAAATTATGGCTGTCGACCTCACCGCCGACGCTAAATATGGCTCAATTTTCAGTGTAACATTACCGTAGAAATCAACAGTGACACTGTGACACCATGCCAGCCTAACTGACCCAGGTATGACGCGGGTCTGACCCAACTGACGCGCATTACAGCCCTTCCGCATGCAAATCGCATTTTTCACGATGATTTTTTTCAATTTTTTTTTTGAAGTTCTGCACTCTTTAGTTTTTTTTCTAATTTGTTTATATTTCCTTTTGTTTCCTCTATTAACTCATTGCTATCACCGGTACCATTGATCACTGACTGGGCGCGCAGCAAGGAAACTTCACGCAAGCAAACAAATGGAAGGAAACACGATAAAGTACGTAAGTTTTAAGATGTGGTAAGGGTAATGTCAATATAGACATAGACTCAGTCGTATAATTATATGTTACTAATAGTTTGTAATCTTTGCAGAAATATTATATTTTCATTTACTTTTTAATTTAATACATTTAGACTTAGAACACTGGATGCCAGTTCCGTGGAAGTTTACATCACCAAAGAGGCATTCTACTGCCTGATTCTAATTCTGGACGAGGGAAGATTCGCTAAAACTCAGTCAAATTTGAATGTTTAGTCATATACTGTGTATTTATTATTGACAATAAACATTTGCTCCCGTTATGTAGTGTAATTTATGGGCTACCCTTCTGTACAAATTACGGTGGTGCCGCCTCCACTCCAAACATTGGTTTTGAAGAACCAACTCCGACCCCTTTTTCAAAATTTTCGACCCGGTTCGGAAACTAGGACCGCCCAGAGTCGGACTTAGCTTTTGTTGGGTCGGCACTTTGGGTCGCAGAGGGCAGAGGAACATAGTAGTGGTATGTGGTATGTTGTGACGGATCCGTTTACTTTAAAAGTGTTAAAACATAAGTAGGTCCTAATTGTAAAGGTTTATCGCTCATATATGTATGCGCATGGCATACATTCTCCCTCTGCATATCTAATGTATATATTTTCAGTTATTTATGACATATGCCATATGCTAACTTAGTTGCAAAGTGTATTTTCATAATGACAAAGTTTATTGAAATAGATTATTTGAATTGCTTTTTTTTTACATTTCATTATGAAACCAGCACCATTTTTTATATAAGGTGTATAATTGTGCCCGCACATTGTTCAATTAGAGTGTGGCATCCGCAATTAGCAGAGAAAGAATTTTATCTTATATTCAAAATTTACTATGACAACCACATTATTCTCGAATCTGGTTCTGTAGTCTTCAACCCTTATAAGAAAAAGGATAAGCTGGCTCTCGAAAGAGTCCAGCATATGTTTACTAAGCGTATTTTTATGAGATCTCACTTGCTTAAGTATAACGAAACTCCCTCTAGTAATGAAAGAAATGTTGCTTTAAACTTGGATTCACTAGTAGATCGAAGAAAGAGTGCTGATGCTAAAATGCTCCGGAAAATATTGGCCGGTAAGTGTGGAATACACTTACAAACAATGTACAAGTTTCGAGTTTCTATCACACGTAGAGGTAGATCAAAGGTCATTATTTCCAGAGTAATTAAAATGGTACGCAGACACTCATTCGTACATCGAACCTCGTTAATGATTGAGAGCAATCCGACAATATTTTCCCATTCGTAGTCTTCAGTTATGATCTCCTGTATATTGTTGTATTTCTTTTTTGTTCGCTTTTTATGTCTTTGTGTATTTTATCGACAAACTGTGCGTGTACATTTTTGTGCGCGTAATAAATATTATATTATTATATTATTGTAAACTGTTGCGTGATACTAATTTTTCATTTGTTAGTTTTCGCTAGTTATTAGTTCAGTTGGACTTTATATTGCATGAAAAATTCTCTGTATAATATCTCTGTATTATTTATAAACTATGATGACAATAATAGATTTAATAATCATAAAAACGACTTATATTGCTTTATCCCGATTTTGTATGGTTTCCCTGTCAAGAAGGAAGATTAACTTGCCTATCCAAATGCGCTTTGAGATGAAAAGTGGTTCACAAACATTTTATCGATTATCTAGTCTTTTGACATCTGTAATATTTATTAAGACACACCTTAGATTCATCGTTTTGTTCGGCTTTGGTTTCACGTCATTGGTCGAGGTGGGCATACACATGACGCATGATCATGAGACCAAATCGTTGTTTGGAGAAAACTAGCATTTGTAAAGCACAACTGTTAGCACAACTAGGGTGTCCAATACGTTTGCCAGGTTAAGTCGTAAAAATGGACCCAGGTAACAGAAACGTGTGAAACTCACAGGATATATTAAATAAATAGTTTAACACCCGGAAACCCGCCCTTTGCACGCAAGTAGACGTAGTATATTTTCCCCGTGAATATTGAACCGTTGAACATGTTTTCAACCGCCAAAGTGATACAATCCGTAACAACATGTTCATGGCCGCTATAAACAACGATCGACTTGTGGTTAGGATACGTTATCCTAATTCTGTATTATATTTAGATTTTTATGTTTTATTTTAGTTCTTTTATGACAAAAACCCTCCGCTTAACTCTTATTGACACTTTGTTTCTGTTAAATAAGGGACGATATACATTCTCAATCCTCACGCATTCCGCATGCTCACGGTCAAAAAGTGTTGAATTTAGCACAATACGTTTTTCCTCTAGACACGATTTTCTTACGAATACCACATTTTTCAAGAAAATTCTCTCCTATTGTAATACAGCTTCTTATTTACCTTTCTTTTAAATAAATATTCAAATCAGTGAATCAGTGATGCAAGATGGTGAGACAACAACTTTTGGCATTTGCAGGTCCTTTCAAAGCATTTAATTTACAACATCTCTTCGGACCTTCTATGAATTTATCACCGAGGCGCCCCAATAAAGCCTCAATCAAGTACTTGCACCCCAATGGCGAAGCGAACGATGCAAAATTAAGTATGTCGTTTTCTTTGCTGAAGAATTATTTTCTTCCACAGTGTAGCTAAAAAAAGTGCTAGCTAACAGGTGTAATATGAACTGTTATATGAACTGAATTGTAATCTTATCATATAAAGGAGAAGAGTTTGTTTATCATTTTGTTTGTCGTTTTGTGTGTACGGGACGAAGCCTTTTCTTAAATATATGATCGCAGTTGAAATAGAACATACAAAGACCTTTGACTCGGGTGGGATTCGAACCCACAGCAGCACACAATCTATTGATCCATAGTCCAACGCTCTACCTGTTGAGCCATGCTAGCTTATTGGACGACGATCTTATAGGAGATAGAAGGTTTTTGCATGACTTGCAAAAACCTTGAAGTCCCGAGCCACATTATACCTTTCCACATAAACGTAAATGAACGTCTTTTTACCTTTGTAACAATCGGCGGAAGGCCTGTTCCTCCAGTCGGAGAAGAGCCCGTAGTGTTCTTCAAACGGCTGGTATGAAGATATGAAGGGAGAGCTGTAATATGAACTGAACTGTAATATGAAGGGAGAGGCCCACGAGAAAAAAGTTTTCCGCAATTTACTTGCACAGAATGTCCGGAATTCCAGAAATGTTACTGTGAAAACCCGCATCTCTTTGCACCAACAACTCACAGAGTTATTCCCCGGCAAACAGTTCGGCCAGGTACCGTGGACAGAAAGGTTAAAATACGTTTTTACGGTTTATATGCATACATTAGCATTATATCTCTACATAATAATTGTTAAACGAATGAAGAACATTGCTAACATTATAACAAAGCGTTTCCAATTACTTTAATACCATAAAAGAGCAAAAATTGATTCTGACTACGGTACCTGGCCGAACAGTTTGCCGAGGGATAACTCTGCGAGGTTTGGGCGTAAAGAAATGCGGTTTTCACAGTAATATTTCTAAAATTCCTGACATTCTGTGCAAGTAAATTAAGAAAGACTTTTTTCTCGCGGGCCTCTCCCTTTAAAGCAGGTGTTTTGCCATGGTTTTATTTTATTACTAGTGCTGTATCACAAGCAGTTAGTATAACTCTTGATCGGTTTGCCTGAGAACAATGATTCCTGTAGACTTAAGTAATCAAGCCACTTGCTTCCTACAATTATAATTTGTTGACTACGCTGCGCAATATCTCCGATAAAATAAGCAAACAATATTTGAAGGTTATGTATGGAACGATGTCATGTATATGCAACAAGATTCGTACAATATTAAAAGACAGGACGTTTATTAAAAGCGTATTATACTATTTTACATTTAGATGGAAACCTTGAAGAGCACAGGAATGTGCCCGCAAATTTGTCGTCAGTCAGTGAAGGAGAGCAAAATAAAATAAAGGAAAGGGATGGTAGGTGCACAATTTTCAGTCGACTAAAATATTAGATTTACTAAAAATCAACAAGCGTACAAGAAAGAACACAAATATGATGGTTTTTTGTAAATACCATTTTGACCGTCCTAAGGTTCGCGTGCTGTATGCTTGCTTTTCTCATTCTTGGGTGTTAGCCAATGTCCATTCCATGAGTTGAGAATGCGCCTTCTATCAGTTTGCGCAGCGATTTTTCTAATATTGCATTACATATTTTATGCATTTTAGTGATGTTAATTCATCATACCAAAAACGCACATGTATTTACCATATTTATGATATCGGTTTAATCAAAAGCCTAGTTTATTTTGTTGAGAATCATGACTGATTTTTTCACCTGTTAATTTGTTATTCATTGGGGATTTCTTTTTTAAGCGCATATTTGATCAATATGAGCCTAATTTGAAATGAGCGCATCACAACATTCGCAGTATGCAAGTATGCTTGCTTAGTTTTATCCAAAATTATGAGATCTCTTTTTATTTATTTAGTTATTTGTTCGTTCGTGTAGATAAGAGATAAGAGACATGAACTTTTCCGTTTACAAAACATTCATAGTCAATATTTGCCATTTTCTTTCAGGTTGGAAAGAAAGGAGCAATTCAAATTCAAGGCTTCAGGTAATTGCTATGTCCTACATGTATATACCTTGCCTTAAAACAAATGGAAAGTTGAAATGGGAGATATGTTAAAGGTGATAAACGCTATATTTTGCACGTATGCCTTCAAATTGTTCAATTGGTTTCAGATTTCCGCCAATGAACTAACCGATAAACTGGAAAATTTGCCGGATGAAATTGTACAATATGTTTTAAGCGACCCCTCGGAAAACAGAGCGGTACTCTGTGGATTGCTTTCTGTTATTCAATTGAAGAAAATACATTGTATTTATTAGAGCGGTTGAAAAATCACAGTTTTTGGATACATAATTAAGCTTAAGGTGTCCATTTATAGTATAACTTGATTGGTCTTTAATTTAATTTGTTTTATGTAGCAAAATTGCAACGCGTTCGGTATTTTACACGACTGCACCAATATATCACAATTTCTTTTCATAATCCGTGGATCAGAAGGATATCATTCTTATTTTTTTCTTTCGCAACAATGAACAACGTGATATGATAGTTGGACAATATTTACCAGGCGGAGCCATTCGGAAGCATACTGTCTTCCCCGTTTTACTCATGAAAAGCTTGCATGTTTATATAGTACCTGAAATGGATTATCTTCTGTAAAATACACAAGTTGCTGTGCTTATCTCAAACGACTGAAACTTAGAAAAAGTAGTGGCGAAGCCGATTGGCTTCCTCACCGATACTTTTATACTGGAAAGCGGACTTGAGATACTCTAAGTTCGTTGCGTACATAGTACATAGTGACACATTTTTGTCCTCTACCTAATCTTATTTCAACATTTGTTTGGGAAAACAAACACGATGTTGCGTGTATACAATGCTGTGTGTCTTTATAAAATGGATAAAAAAGAACATGTTTAAGTGATCAAATCCCTTCAATTACTTGTTTAGGATATGCTGCCACCAAAACCGCTGCTCACGAGAGATTCTCGTTTTGATATAAACCATTCGTCTGCGGTCAGCGATGCGGAATCTGCAACGCTGACAGTACCCAATAACAGACCAAGAAAGTTCTCGAAAGTCGTTAAAACTGCCATAGTAAGTCATGCTTTCTCCATTTTCAACGTAGTAATTGAATAATGAAATTATTTTCTCGAAGGATTCTTTACGTAATGATTATTGATAGGAATGTACACTATTTTATTTTATGCATAAACGCATAACAATACATTTGAGCCGCTTTGTACAACACCATGGGGGAAAATGCACGTGCAAGATATATATGTGTGCGTAATAAATTATTATTAAAAAATAGCTATGGGGTTCTTGGGGGACAACTCAGCGAGTTTCAGGGATTGCTGTTTTTTTTACAGAATTTAACTACTTAAATTTTTTGTTAACACATTACAATGTGAGCGTCATATTCAACAACGATGCCCCCTTTTGCTTTTCCTAAAGACTTTTTTTTCCAGCTCTGACCCTTAAATAATTTGACTGTCCACATCGGTATATATATATTGGAAACAATAATTTTAAAACACTAAATTCTTGTTCAACCAATATGTCTTGGCTTCATGAGAGCAGGTGGCAGATGTTTCACCTAGTGCATTAATCTGACGGACACATACTATGAAATCTCCGATAAGTCGCTAAATCCGTACTAATTTTTAAGATTGAATAGGTATTGATGTAGGATCCCCATAGCTTTTTGCCAACTTGATGCTATTGTGAATAAACCCTCAATTCGCTTTGTTTTGGGATTAAACGAAGGCATCCAATTATTTGTTTATGGTTCGATCCCGTCTAGTATTCTTTTCATATTCCTCATTCTTAGGTTGCCGCGTGCTGTTAATGAGAATTTTAGAATTTTCTATTTTTTTTCAAAATGTCTATTTCATGTACGTTGCCGATTCTCGTTTTAATCAACTTAGGAGTCCTGCACGTAACGTATACTCCCCCCCCCCCCCCCCCCACTGAACCATAATTGCTCTGTTGAAAGACACTAAAAAAATAGGCTTAGGCTTAGGCTTAGGCTTACTAACGAACGTCATACCTCGCACTGACATTTTAGACATTCCTGTGTTCGTAATATTTGCTGTATACCAACTTTAGTATTTTGATGTGCTTCCCAAGGCCTTTCTTATAATCGCTACTCGCTTGTTCTTGGATATTGAAATCGATAAAGATGTACTTGCATTGCAGATATTACGAAACTGGCTAGTGAGCGCGACTGAAGAAAACGAACGGCGAACTGATATCGATACTTCGCTGGTTTTCGAACCGCCTTCGGTTGGCTTATTAAATGGTGTTTAATTAGTTTAATGAAGCCAAAAAAATGCTCGTTTGCTAATTGCCTGGTTCTTGTCTTGTCCAGTTGTCTTGACCAAAAAAAACCGACAATGAGTATCTTTTCGCACGATCCCCTTTTTCAACAGGAAGACCAGTATTCAGTTTGCTCTATGGTAGCCGTATGCTAGCCGTATGATATGATCATATGATAGCCGGTTTTGAAACGTATGTCATCCGCTATTTTCTGATGTTGTTTATGCAAATTACTGCGCGACCACGGCGCAAGTATTATACTGATTATACCAATTTGCATAAAGCATGTGTGACTGCAGTTGTCCGAAATATGTTTCAAACACCGGGTTGCCCGAAATATGTTTGAAACACCGACCGTTATATCGCTTTAATATTATTATTTTAGATGTCTAAGGATGAAAGCGAAGAGAACAATCTTACTGTTCCCACGCCTCCGCCACCCACACATCCAGGGAGCCGACAGCCGAGCATCATATTCGAGGAAGAAACAACGGGAATCGAGATCATTCAGATGAAACTAGCCGACTGGGCCGGGTAAGTAAATATTTATTATTGTACGTGTGTGGCGAAATGGCTTGCGAAGTAGCAAGCGTCTTACAATTAGACTTGTGTCATGGTTATATGTGATGGTATTGTACCCCTAAATCATTTTTATTACTTCAATTATTTAAGGATTTATTTTGATATAAAGAACCTGTCGTAAAATTGACACCTTATGATAATAATGGCTTGATTAATACATTTCTGATTGTGAGACGCGTGCACATTACATTACATACATGAAATTCGGATATTTTCTTATTTCCTATTTCCTTCCCGATACTGGCTATATCGCACGCCTAGCACCAATTATAAATTTAAAGGTTAATTTCTTTTAAAATGGAACTTGTTTTAAAGTTAAAGAGAAACGTAACATTTCCTCTTCAATGAACATTTTGAAAATGTTCATGTTAGTTTCCAAAATTAATATTAATTTTTCGTTGCCAAGGAGGCATTTGCATTTAGTGCATAAGTACATTCAACCACTGTTGTCTCCGAGTTAAAGGGTGAGGTCCACCTCAGAAAACAAAAAAGTTATTATTTTCATTAGATTCCCCGTGTCTGTATCTACCAGAATAACTAAAACAAATTTGACAAAAATTATTTCCAACGAATATGAGCAAAAAATGGTCCAGCTTGAGTACCTCGGATTACGGTAGCCTGGTATCCTTTTTACATGTTGGTTGAGAAGAAATTTTTTTTGAAAAATTTTCGAAAAAAATTACAAACAAAAAATATGTTCTAAAATAAGTACAACGCAATACAAATGACGAAGGCGGGATTAATTGTGCTTCGTTTAGCTTGGCAAAAAAATAAAACGCATTGTTTTAAAAAAGCAACAAACGCACAGCCATAATCCCGCCCTTTCATTGTCCCCAAACAACGGTAACGAGAGCGTGGTTTATCATGCACCACACCCCATCGACGCCTATCGTAATAATGGTACTGGAGGGCCATTTTTTGCTCCATATTTCGTTGGAAATAATTTTCTGCCAAATTTGTTTTAGTTATTCTGGTAGATACAGACACGGGAAAACTAATAAAACTAATAACTTTTTTATTTTCTGAGGTGGACCACACATCATTAGTGAAATCTTTGGACAATATAGACAATATAGATTTTGTTGACAGGAAATTGTTACAAAACTGGAATGTGCTGCATAATCATACGTTTGCCAGGGAAGAACGTCCGTCTCGTATCTTATCGAATTGAGCTTTAGAATCTGTTCTTTAAAGCGAAATATCGGTCGGTTTTTGCAACGCATTGCGGACAACTGATTTCCGACGTATTTATGCTAATTTGCTCGATTTTAGCTCCTTTTTTATTCTATGTTCATTTGCACATGCTGCATAAGAATGCCGATGTACTCGATGCGTTTCAAAAACCGGCCGGTATTTAGCTTTAACATTAGAGACCATCCTCTCTCCTTACTACTTTTACAATCATGGTGGTGCAAACCACACACTTCACCTTCGATGAATAGCTTCTTTTTATTGGGTATCTTCTTTAATTTTTGCTATTCATAACAGACCTAATAGGAGTCGGAACATAAAAAAAAAGTTTTTTTTTTCCATATCGAGGTTTTCCGAGGAAGGAGTGTGCTCACTATTGGCCTCGCGTTTTGGCACCTCACATTTATAAAACAAGTTTTGGATCGTTGCCGGCGGGAGTTGGATAAATATTAGACAAATAGCGACTCATAAAGTTATTGCGATAGATAGAGAGTGAAAAATTGGCCCTGGATTCGCTAACGCTCTAGCTTTATAACGCGGTTCACCTGCCAATATTAAAGCGAATATGTAGGCACTCAAAATGCGCAAAACAACTGCGCAACTAGAGTTTCCATACCAGACAGGAATTTAAGTAGGCGACTGAATATATAAATTCGAATATTCTGATTTGCATACAAATGTCGCTGTTCCATGCTATATGCACACATATGCTAAAATTTGCTCCATCGGAACTCGCGGGTATGCCTGGGTTTCAGTAAACGCGTTTACTATGGAAAAGGTGAACTTTGAAAATCATTTTATTTTATCTGGGAAACTTTTAACAATTTTTGTTGTTGTTTCCTTAATGGGGAACACACATTCTATTAATACAGCTTAACTTCAAAAAGGGCATACATGTTTCCTTTAATATTCTTTCCCGCATCATTAGCCTATTTTTACATATTTCTTTGCAGTTTTTTACTATATTTTTTTATTAAAAAAATATTCTTCTCCCTATCGTTATTAAATTTCAAAAAATGTCACTTCGCCACCTTGTTAAAAAAGGACTGAGGTTTGTTTATGGATTTAGACAATCGATTTTCTTGAGATGATAAGAGAAAAGATGAGGGGTTTCTGTGAAAGAAGCTTACTAAGAAAGAAGCTTACTAATCGCCAGCTAATTGTAGCGAAAAATTATGAAAAATGTTGTTTTCTGCCGGGGTTGGTTTTTGTGCAGAGTGCAATGCTAATTTGCCAACCTTCTCATCATCATTTTATTTGATGCACACTTATATATTTTATATAATGTGTCAATAAATTAGTATTATTATTATAATGAGAAAAACATTTGCACAATAAGCATGAGCGACATAATTTTACTGCGTGCAATGCAGCAAGGATAATGAATCATTTACGAAAATGGA
>JAANDG010000880.1:0-42682 GCA_036852015.1 Pelodera strongyloides | reverse complement strand
TTTGGGTGCTTTCTCCACTGCGGAGAAACTGGCCAGTGCCAACTCTGGTCTCCGGGGCCTGGTCCTATACAACCTCGCGGTTGTGGATCTGGTGTTCCAGAGTTCCTAGTTGTGCACACGTCTATCATGCTTGTCCGTAAGGGCATGCTCGATGGTTGGCTCAGTTTTCTCTGCAAGGTGGTCACTGTACATCATCAGGTCGGACCTTTCTGGGTGCGCGATCTATGTATTCAGTGCCACAGGGAACTGACATAGCCTGATGGTCTGTGTGGGGGCGTAGCCCTGTGACACTGCCTGACGGAGGCTATTGAAGTTCTTTGGAGAAAGCTACTGTAACAAAGTCTACAAGAGGAACCTACGTCCGACAACAAGGAGAACGACCTGGAGATGGAGAGCAACGTAGATGTACTGTGTCACGGCGCCGCCTGGCCTGTACGAAAACGTGCGTCATTGATCAGCAGTTACAGAACATGGACACTGAACAAGAGCAAACGCAGATCACACTATATGATGTGTCACGGCGCCGCCTGACAGAACTGGATCCGCTCTAGTGTTCATTCAGATGACGCATGGTGTGAATTTGATTATCGATATTCTCTGACACGCTGACGATGAATATTGACCAGCTGAACCATGTCATTATTTGGACATCGCCATATTATGCACATCTATGACTATGTCTACGTCTACGACAAGGTTGTCGTCATCAAGGATGTCGAGCAGGCCAAAGTGGACGACACCATCCACGAGGTCAAGGACACTGACAACTATCTTGATAGCCACGAGGCAAAGTGCAGTGACGTCGACGCCGACATTGAGGATATCGTCTTCGACCTTGTGAACGCCAACTTCCACCACGACGCTGAGGGCAACGACATCGACCTCGTCGACCACGTCGTTGAGAACAACGATGTTGACTTCGTCAGCGATACTTTTAACAACAATGCCGACTACACCGACGTTCATCTCGCTCATGATGTGCGTGTCGACGACGATGAAACGAATGTTGATGTCAAGGATGGTGAAAGCGCATGCACACATTCCTGATGTGGAATGGATACTAAATGAAGACGATGCGGATGTTTGATCAATGCCGGTCAGGCTGATGGAGTGCTACGAGTCACTCTGATATTCCTGTATAGTAGTCATTGAAAGTGAACATGGGTCGAGAGCTGTGTCTCGGATTCTCACTGAAGCTGAGTATTCTGATCGGAAAGCTTCAATTTGTTATCACTATTGAGAATTCACTGATGTTTGACTACAATTTCACAACAAAAGCGGGATTACTGACACAAATCCGCGCTGCAACGATAGATCTACTCTGACTTTCTGTAATCAGGTGTGATACTAAATCCTGTTCGAAATGAAAGTGCAGTATCTGATCATTGAATCTTTGACTCTCACCGTGGAATACAAACGTCTTGGAATGTGACAACGCAGTGTTACTTCTGATCTGAGTGTGTGGTGATGGATCTTCGGACGCTGGAAAGCCGCACGTTCGCGAGCTGATGCTGCTGTGAATGATTCTACACACGAATACTCAAGGACGACTAAATATTGTCACCCTACTGTTGCGTCAAGAAAGTGTGGTTTGACACTTCAATTTGTCATATATTTCTCATATTGCACAATTTACTACTGTCGAGAGAGCAGTGATGGTCGTTTTTGGAATACTGACATCGTATGTGTACAGTATGTTACTTCTGCCGTAGAAGGCGGACAATTTGAATTGATACGACTGTTTCGTATACAAACAGTGGGACAGGTATGTAGGCCGCACGAAACCTAGAAGTGGTTTGTGGGGTGCGGCTGACGAATAGCTGTCAAAGAGGACGTGAAGCAGGGCAGTGGCCGCTGACTTTCACGGGGATTCTGAGGAATCATGTGTTGCTGAGGCAACATATAGAGCAAGGAAGCTCTGGAAGTCTCGTCTGGATGATGAGCATTGCTAGTTTGGGCCCATGGAAAACCAACTAGTGTGAGGAGTTGCAGAAGAAGCAGCTCAGTAAATCGTGGCTAGCCTGCTTTGGAGAAGCATGAGCTGAAGTATTCGGATGCCGGAAGTTCCCGCTTACAAATGCTACGTACTTGCAAGAGGAGTTGACGAAGGGTGCACACTTCTATTCTCTTGTGGAGGATACTGTTGCAGTACAGAACCTCAAGGTGCAGTCAGATGGTTTGCATAGCGCTACTACTGATGCATGGCCACGCGAACCAATACCTCAGTGAGGGAGCGAATATTGGAGGTTGTTCGATCTCATACCCCTACGGGCAGTGTACTGGGATGCGACCTATCGTTTTGTCTAAGAGAGGATAGCTAGATTTGCTAGTCCTAAAGACATTGTGGCGGATATGAAAACCGAGTTTACTGTTGATGTTGAAGTATCTCACGAGGGTTTCCAGTGAACACACACGCAGACAGGGTCTGGCGTTGTGCAGGTGGAACAATGGAGGATATCTGAGGATTCCAGGAGAATTGATCAGTACGGCCGGAGATGGACATGTGCGTGATCGCGGGAGATAATTCCATGTTAATATTGGAAATGAAAAAGGAAACTGCGTCTTCTTTCCACGCTTCTTTCTAACAAGCCGATGCTTACGAATCGAACCAATGCATAGTAGTCGAGTGTTCGGGCTTTCTGGTTCAACCAGGCCGACGACTATATCGAGTTTGCTGTTCACACTATGTCAGGATATCAAGCTTACCCTTTTAACTCGTGATGGTTTGCGAGTTGCTCGATACAGTGAACATCACTTTTCTTTACTCGTGATCGTTTGCGAGTTACTTGATGCATTGAACACCCTTGTTCCCGTGATGGTTTACGGGTACTTCGATTCACAAATCTACTTATATGGCTAATCTTAAGAAGAGGAGAGCGTGAAGATGCAGAACGCGGGCCTTGCATAGTTTTCTCGAGTGGAATGGAGTTTGTACACGAATGTGTACTCCGTTATTCGAGACGCAAGCGAAGAGCACACATCTTATAGTCCGTACCAATCAACGACGATGTTCTAATCAACGATCCATTTGGAGACCACCTAAGAACGACACATGCGGCGAAGACACCCGGAAGCCGATGGAGACCTTCCCTCACCCGAGATGATTCAACGGTTACATCGCGCGGACGCTCTTATTTGTAAGAAGAGGAGAGTAGAAGGGACCACCCAAACGAGCTGCTATTATAAAATCATTAATCAGCTGTTTGTACTTTGTAGTGTGTACCTTCTTTCTGTGTCGTCTGTGCGCTTTGTTTTCTTGATCTCTCAATTATCATCGTCTTGCCGCAGGCAAATTAGTGAATTTGCATATAACAATTGTATTATCACTTGGCGGTTATATTGCGCGCCAAAATTCTATAATAAGACCTTTTCTAACATACTTTTGAAGTCGGAAGTCAAGAGACTAACATTTATGCCTTTTACCTTTTCACCTTGTTTTGAGAAGTTTGGGTGTCTTTGACCCCAAGTAGCGCTCATTGATTTATCTAACTATAGGTACTTGTATATAACTTACCTTGTGATTGTATGTACGTTTTAGAACCGGTGCATTAGATTTTAATATTGTTATTTATTAGTTTAATAAAACTTACAAACTACTCATTGTATGTTTTATATGTCTCTAATCTATTGGACTATTTGTCCATAAGATACCTTTGTGTTATTTGTATCCTTTCCGTTTTATGTTTGTACATGTGTGTGTCCTAGCCTAGGTATTAGTGTAGCGTAGGTAGTATAGATCTGGGACACAAGTTAACCAATTATGTTAACCTTTTTATCCTTAACCTTTCACAACCAACTCTCGGAGCCCGCTTTGTTCTATAGAGGCACAGTCGTTTCGCTTCTCAGCTGAGCGCGGACACCAGGTATACTTAATGATTTAACTCTCCACTAAGTCTATATACCAGTAATTTACATAAAGTGGCGAAAATGCACAGTGCGAAATGAGTTTAGCTCCTGAATAGATATTTAAAAGGTCTATTGTGCTCCGACGGGTAGTGACGACGATTTATCGCAGGCACAAGTAGAATATTTGGAATTGTTTTCTGAATACATATTCTGTATGAGAATCAATATGTTTTCGTCAATACTTCATATTTTGTCATATTAACTGATACGATTTCAGGACACAACATGAACTCCCAACCAAAATGCATATGGTTTATGCCCACTCGGCCACTGCTAGTATCAGCCGAAGAACCGGCGCATAGAAGAAATCGCACGATATTCGTGCCTATGAAATATATATGATAGTGTGTTTTTCCTGGTTTAATTGTTCTCAAACAGCAATAGAAAACTGTACTTTTTATGTTTCATGTACTGCTGACTTCACAGTTTACTATGTTTTTTTGTGTGGTCTTAGGTTATACGTGTAACGACAACATCGTTTTAGTAGATCAGGACTTTCGCTCGTAGTACTTAATCGCTTCCATTCTCTTGAGCATTGTAACTTGTAAAAGTGCCCCCATTTCTGTCCCTAACGGCACGGTCTCATGATCAGTATTGCGAATCTTCAATTTAGTTCTACTACACCCTACACCACAGGTTGTTTTATCGTTTTTAGTATTCATATATATCAGCACCGTTTGTTTTTCTGTGCGTGATTCATATATGTAATGTGTCTTTGATGAATGCTGTATTATATTGTGCGTGATTCAGTTAATAAAATGTCTACGTTCTTAATGGTGGTTGTTTTTCTTTCCTTACCGTGGTTGCAACGTTATTTGAAGTGGGAGCAGCCTACTATTTGGTCCATGATTTATTTAAATTGCTCGATATACCGTAGTTGCAACATTATTTGTAGTGGGCGGAGCCTAATTTAACCCCGATTTCGCCCGGATCATTTTCCAAATAACCCCGATTTGGCCCGGATCAAGGCCCGATTTCGCCCGGATCAAGGCCGGATTTTTTGAGGGCCCTGATCCGGGCGAAATCGGGGTTATTTGAGCCAGGATCCGGGCGAAATCGGGCCTTTCGGTTTCCTATGGAGTTATAGTCAGACTACAATAAACACTTTAACTACGTTTGGGCTTCACAACAAATTGGCGTTAAAGGATTCGAATTCGAAACAGCGGATTTTCTAAATAATTGAGTTTCGAAACTACTGGAGTTTCGAAAATTGGATTTTCGAAATTGGCGATTTGAAAGTAGCTGCAAGACTTGATTGTACAGTGTTTTTACTGTCAGGACTCAAAGTAACACTAAACACAGAATCGGTAGTACTGTCTTCTTACTGCTGATTTGAGTACGGTAGTCTTATTCGTTTGCGCGCGGTAACTTTCGATACCATTTCGATAGCCCCCTGCTCTGGTGTTCTTCAGAGATGTCATCGCCTGCTGAGACCAAGGAACGACCGAAGATGGAGCAGGTGCTCACGGACCTGTTGAAGGCTCAACAGGAGATGCTCCAGGAACTGATGACAAGAGTGAATACGCTGGAAGGATCGAGAGTCGCTCCGGATCAACGTCAGGATGCTGCTACGGTTGCCGCCGCGCTGGACAGCCATATAGTGGTTTTCGAATACGAAGAGGAAGGAGGATGTACATTCGACAAGTGGATCACCCGCTTCGAGAACGTTGTGAAGATGGAAGGCAGCTCGCTTAGTGGTCGGGTGAAGGAGATGTTGGAGGACGATATGAAGCGTGTTCTGTTCGTGGCCGGCTTCAGGAAAGCAAGTTTAAGGATTTGCGGAAGCGTTTCATTCGCAAATTGAAATGCGGCTATCGAAATGGTATCGAAAGTTACCACACGCAAACTAATAAGACTACCGTACTCAAATCGGCAGTAAGAAGACAGTACTACCGGTTCTGTGCTTGGTGTTACTTTGAGTATTGACGGTAAAAAACACTGTACAATCAAGTCTCGCAGTTACTTTCGAATCGCCACTTTCGAAAATCCAATTTTCGAAACACCAATTATTTCGAAAATCCGCTGTTTCAAATTCGAATCCTTGAACGCCAATTTGTTGTGAAGCCCAAACGTAGTTACTGTTTCAAATTCGAATCCTTGAACGCCAATTTGTTGTGAAGCCCAAACGTAGTTAAAGTGTTTATTGTAGTCTGACTATAACTCGTAACTTTGTATATCGGTACAATACCAACTATAAAACCATCAGATGCCAATGGCATATGTATGGTGGCGCGACGTATTTGTTCTTGTCTGTGCACATTGCAGTCAAGAGATGTACTTCAAACATTTTGTTATCGACTTTCATAGATGTTAAGTGGGTATTGCAAATAAAGATTCAATAAAAAAATTTAGTTAATGAAATCGAATTTTTCCCATGTATGTATGACTGATTTTATCAGAAACATTTGGAAGAAAAATTTCACGTATTTTTGTGTTGGTTGACAGAAATGGTTGTTCTGCGCACTAGGAAAGTGTTCGAAACTCGAAAACATGCGTTTCATAATTATTTGTGTTTTAATACAAAATTAAACACATAAAGAAAAATGCAAAAAACGATCAATGGGCAGGGATCGAACCTGGACCTTCGTCTTGACAGTCCCATGCCCTGACCACTACACTACCGATGACTAAAATTTGCCCTCTGGCAACGAAATATTAACGCGTTTTCTGCTCTACACACGAACTTCTGAAAACCCATAGCGCGCTTCTCAAAAATATAACGAACACTTTTATTTTGGAAAATGTAGCTGAAGCAATGCCGTGGCCTATGCAGATTTATTTGTGCCCGGCGACGTGGATGGCAAATTCCTGGTGAGTTATTTTATGAGACATTCCTAACCTAGCGTTAATTATCCATTAATTATCATATAATTTATTGTTAATAACTGCCCCTAATTTGCGTTCCGCATAAGCTCACATTCTTCCTCTCCATTGCGCTTACTAAACATGAAGGAATGCTATGAGTTAGTTTGTTCTGTTTTTATGTGTATATGAATAAAACTACTCTGAATTGCCTCTGAATAAAACTTTACTTATTGGAACGAATACAATACCGGTAAAAAGTACATAAAGAAATAGACGAAAAACGTATAGAATAAGTTAAAGAAATACGTTATTCACAGGGGGTCACTTATATGCCTACGAGTAAGGGCGCGTTCGGGTTGCCATTTCCGAAAGGGAAAGAGTTGGACTTTTCCGAAAGTGTTTAATGCTTTGCGAAAGCAAAAGTTACATATGAATTAGCCTGCGAATAACGTCAAATTTTGCATTCTAATTCATACTGTAACTTTTGTTTTCGCAAAGCACTAAAGGGACAGGGTCATCTGGAATTGCCCCCCTTTAAAATTTTCTATCGATAGTATGACCCATGATGGTCAAAATGCGAAAATTGCAGAAAATTTCCTTTACTCCCCGAGCCAGGAGCAAGCAAAAAGCTAATCTACCTAGGCTGAATACAAACAACTGGCTACCGTAGCCAAATTAGAGGTGGAGAGAGTGCAGAGAATATATACAGGGTGTTAAGCGTCTCCAGTCCCACCTATTTTGCACTTGTAACACAGCCTGGCGTACCGTCTGAGTGCGGCTACGGTACGCCAGTTGGTTTTTTCAGCTGAGGTAGCTTAGCCTTTTTGCTGCTCCTGTCTCGAAAAGGAGATTCTGCAATTTTCGCTTTACCATCATGGGTCATACTACCAATATAAATTTTAAAAGGGTACAATTCCAGATGACCCTGTCCCTTTAAACATTTTCGGATAGGTCCAGCCCGAACGAGGTTTTTGCCTCTTTCCCTATCGGAAAGGGCAACCCGAACGCGCCCTAAACACCGCAACGTTAAAATGCAAAAATGTAATGTAAAGGTATTCGAAATATAACATACAAAATCAATGAACGGAACTATAATGTAACTATAATGATCACAATCGAGAAAGTTATGAAATGGCATTTCTTTCAATGGTGTGAGGTTGGGCTACGTCCTATCATGTGAATGTACTTAAATCATTATAAATCTTAAAACAAACGCTAATCGTGAATGACATTTTAAAAGGTAGGGAGAAGGAGGTACGGCAGGAAAATAGAGAGTGATAAAGCACCCGGGGAAATATCCTTTAACCAACAATGGTGAATCCTGAAAAGAACAAGATTTTAGACAACGTTACGCACACAGTTTACAGGGTATGCTGCTCGGCTGAGTCTATATGCTGGTGCTCTCATGGTCACGGCTCCGTATCAAATAACGCTACAAGTGGATCGGGTAATTTACGCACAATCAAGGCACAAAAATAAAAATCGTCGGGAAAAGCTCAAAACCACCATTCAAATATATAGATAGTGTTCCTCACCTTTTTATCTATATATGATACGTTTCTGATTTTCACCATACCTACTATTCTAATCGCGACGGTGGAATGGCTACCCAGCTCGAGACCACCGTCTAAATTTATGCAATATGCTAATTCGGATGGTGGTCTCGTATGTCAACGAGTTTATAAAATGCGCACAACCCAGAGGTCCAAAGAGTTCACACCACCTTCACACTATTCTACCAATAATCTCTGGCACTGTCTCACCTCTCCTACTTCTTCCTATTGCCCTTTCCTCCCTTCCCAGTCACACTCGTCTGGAGGGTGGCCGTCGAGATGCCCATCTTCTCCAGGTCCTCCTCCAACTTGGTCATCTCGGCCATCAGCTCGTCCTCCCTCTGAATCTTCTCCAGCTGACTCGGTTGCAGCTTACCCCCATCACCCTTGGCCACTTGTTCCTGAATAGTTGCATCGTTACATGTATTTTCTTAGGATTAGGATCAACAGCTTAGGAATGCACTTGCTTGTTGGCTTACATCGGAATGCTCATTCCTCAAAAAGGCTAGATTCCTTGGTAATGCAATCACGAGTTCCTTTTGAAACCCCTTCAAAAACACAAAAAAACCAGCACTACTTCTTCCAAATAATTCAAAATATAATGGGGTCTCGATGATTCTGAAAATTTACCGTAACTTGGGCTACACGAGAATATTTTTTCAATTTTCCATATTACATATGCAGGTTTCGTGCAGAAATACGGTAGTATTGACAGAATCACACCGAATTTTTGGGATGCTTGGAACCCCAGAACTACAGGCTAGGGAGCCGGGAGGAGGATCTGCAGGACAGATACCCCGTGTTTCTCTTGGTTGTTCCCGACAAGTACGGGCCCGACGGTCCGTTCAGGCTGCGTATGACCGCGTTCCTCTTATTTACGGTACGGGTTCGGTGGTCCGTTCAGGTACGGATCCGATGGTCCGTTCCAGTTGCGTATTACCTAGTTCCCCTTATTTCACTTTTCCATACACATACGCACAAAGCTGGCAATATCACAAGAGTTACCTTCAACTTGTTGATGTCGTCGAGGTTCTTCCTAACCTTGTCCAACTGCCTCTTCGCCTTATCGCCCGACGCATTGCTAACAGTGATGAAATCAGCGGCCACCATAGGACGGCTGGACACGGCACTCCTCGCCGGCTGGAAGCCCCTCATTATCTGCATGGGGGTGATGGGCTCCGGAGCTCTAAATTCAGATATGGCGTTGCAATTGCCATAGCGGTCGTGTAGGTTACGGTTACACGACTATAAGAATGCCTAACAAAGCTGACGTTATATGCAAAAGGCCCTAACCGTCCTGAGGCCCTAGCCATCCTGGGATTGACTACTATCTGGCCTAGTCCTAAATCTAACGTCTTAAATCCACGCACACAATTCATCAACGAGATGAGGATTGGGCTCAATAAACAAGCATACTAAAACATTACACATATACAGACTACGTCAACGTTGAATAAATCTGGCAATTATTAACATGTGTACCAACCGGACATAAAACTCGTCGGGAAAAGCTCAAAACCACCATTCGAACAGATGCAGTGTTCCCCAAACTTGTCTCTATTTGTGATACGTTTCGGATTTTCCCAATACCTAATATTTTAATCGCGACGGTGGTGCTGCGAGCTCAAGACCGCCATCTAAATTTATGCATCATGTAATTCGGATGGTGGTTTCGTCGGTCAGTGCGTCAACGAGTTTATGCCATGTTACCACTATCGACTAACAGCCACCACAGTACCTTGCAGCAGCGGCTCCGATCGCAGCCATTGCATTGTAGACGGGTTGTTCCTCCTGGGGAACATAACCCTCCATCACATTGCGTGCCTGTCGCCAAGTTCAGTCCGGTAGTTGGGAAGTTCCTGGAAACGAGAAACATAAGTAGTCTACAAAACTGTGACATGAACTACAGTATAAAGAAGTGCATTACAGTATAGAAAACTGTGAATTACAGTATATAAAACTAAACAGTATACAAAAGTACATTACAGTATATAAAACTGTAAACAAAACACACACACACACACACACACACACACACACACACACACACACACACCACACACACACACACACACCACACACACACAACAACACACACACACACACCCAAACACACACACACACACAACACACACCCACACACACACACACACACACACAACACACACACACACACACACACACACACACACACACCCAAACACACACACACAAAACGCACATAGGCTGTACGCAAAAAATGGGATGTGGGAGGGAGAACGAATCGTAGGTACAAATTTTAACAAGCGGGCTGCGTGTTCGTGGATCTAACACCTAACACTGTTATTCAAATCGTTTGAACGCTTACCATCATCTGTGGTGACCCGGGTATCTCCAACGCTGCTGGTCAGCGAAGTTATATCACGTCCCTGCTCGTGTGCTCGCCTCGACGGCGCGAGACCAACGCTGAAAAGAACAATCGATAACTATCGGGGAAAAAAACAGAAATATAAACACGTGACGGAAAACACATTCGGATTTTCGAAAACTTATGAACCCATACAAAAGTTTACGAGACTCATGGTCAGTGCGAAAGAACATCAATTCTAGGCTAATTACCCACGTGCGGTGCACGGCTCCTGAGTCCAGGGACCGTGCTTGGATTTCATGTTCGGCGGAAACGTTGGCTAGTGTGTCATGGCTACAACTTTTTTCAATGTGTTGTTGGTGAAAAAAACCCAAACCAAGAGATATTTGGTTTTAAACCACGAAACATAATACTATACCAATACCGAAGCATACATACGAGCTTAAATGAGGATGCCTGTATGGAATGTGTGTGGCATATCGGTCAGGTGTTACCGGTTCAACGAACACTCAACGGTCTCAAATGCCGCGCAATTAATTCTTAGTTCGGGAGGTGCGCGATAAACGTGGGGCGGAGTCTCATTTCGGGAACTTTGTGATTGACGCAGAATTAGGCGGAAACGTGTGAGAGAAGAACAGAAAACTTACATAAAACCTTGTGTCGTGAGCTGCTCTTTCAGTTTCAGCCTAAAATTAATTAACAGTCATCATTCACCAATCATGAGTCTGTGACGTAATGAGCCAAAAGTTAGCAGGAAAAACAAATTTGAGCTTTGACATTAGAAACACGAGAATTAGAAATCCTTCTGGTCCAAGGTGTTCGGTTCGTCTAGAACAGAGAACACAAATACAAATAAGCCCAGCAATTACACTAACTGTCTATTCAACAATTGGACCAACCTAATATCAGAAGTTAATCATTAAAACAAACTTTGTCTCGGCTTCCTCGGCCCTCCGTTCCAGAACCATATTCGCATGAATAAGTTGGCAACGCTCTATATCCTTTTCGATAAGCTCCAGGGTCTTACGATACGCCTCGTCTTCCTGAAGTTTAATAAATACTGCATATGCCGTTGTCACTACGACCTTGTCTTGGACTGTTAAGAAACCGAATGTTTTCAGTTGCAACAAGGTAGCATAGGGATAGTCAGTTAATTGCCCGTATTGTCGGGACGGTGGAAATTTTCGTTGGGGAACTCATTTGCATGCAAATTTCACGACTATATCTAGACTACCTAGGAGGAAAGATTTGCACACAGAGTTCGACAAGCGGAACATTCATTCTTTTCTACGTAATGCCCTGTCCATGTTTGCGAATCGCACTTGCGAAAATGACAAATGCCTGTCCATGTTCAGGCCATTTTCCATGAATGTCAAACGCCTACCGTAACCCATGCGAATGACGCGTTTGACATAATCCCGCAACGAAAGTGTATCAGATCCGTACTAGATCCGTACTATTAGAAATAGATCCGTACTATTAGAAATAGATCCGTACTATTATTGAAATAGATCCATACTAGATGCAAAGTCGCTGCGGGACCTTGTCAATGACATTGACTCGAACATGGACAGGTATTTGTCATTTTCACGTGCGAATCGCATACTTGGACAGGGCATAAGGATGACGCTTTGATTTTCCAGAAAAAAATTGAGCGTCATGGGGTAAAACCGTTTAGTGAAGAATTTGCATTGTTCGCCGTCTCGTTCATAGCCTATATAATAGATAATTTTGTTCTTTCCTTGTGCAATGATAAACGCTTAAAATGAAATTTTATCGTGGATAATATGAAGTACTAACTACAAAAAAAAACAATTATTTAAAATTAAAGCTGTATACATTTTCCACAGTAAACGCGCTACTTGCTCCCCTGGCACAGCACACCCGTTCGTTTCAGAGGATTTTTTTTTCAAATTTCAGCTTATCTGTATGCAGATATCGACAAATAGCAAAATTCAAATTGCAGAGCATGCAAATTTGCAGAGCATGCAAATTTACATATTCAGCCGCCTATTTAGTGCATCTCTGGTATGGAAATGCCAGTTTCGTATTAGTTTCTTGCGAATTTTGACTAGATACATATTCGCTTTAAAGCGAATATGTAGGCACTCAAATTGCTCAAAACAACTGCGAAACTAGAGTCTACACACCAGGCATGAATTTAAGTAGGCGACTGAATATGTTAAAGAGTCAGGCCAATTTCAAATGACCCCTATTTTTGATGATTCCATCTGATTCTCCATGTCAAAAATAGTAGGATATGATATGTTTCTAATTTTCAAGCGCAAAATTCACGCAGTATTCAGCAATTTACCATTTCCAGCCATACCCAACTATATACCGCATTTGTCACGCCCCTCCCGCTAATTGGGCAATATGCTCTTTTGGGCGTGGCAATTGCGGTATTGGCCAATCAGCGCGAATGGGCGCGCCAACTACGATTGATTGTTGTGTATGACTGGCCATGGTAAATTGCTGAAAACTGCGTGAATTTTGCGACTGAAAATTGGAAAAAAATTTAGCCTACGATATTTGAAACGGAGAATCCGATGGAATCATCAAAAATAGGGGTGATTTGAAATGGGCCTGACCCTTTAATTCGAATTTTGCATACGCTGCATCTTGAATCTTGCTATTTGCTGATATCTGCATACATAATTGAAATTTGCTCCATTGATACTGACGGGTACGCCAGGGGGTCAACTAACACGTTTACTATGGAAAAGTTGAGCTTTGAAATTCATTTTCTTTTAACTGGGAAACTTTTAACAATTTTTGATGTTGTTTCCTTAATGGGGAACACACATACTACTAATACAGCTTAACTTCAAAAAGGGCATACATATTCCCATTAAAGGGAATATGTGTGTATGCCCTTTTTGAAGTTAAGCAACATTAGTAGAATGCGTGTTCCACATTAAAGGGACAGGGTCATCTCGAAATTCTCCTTTTTAAAATTTCTATTGATAGTATGGACCCATGATGGTCAAAATGCGAAAATTGCAGAAAATTTCCTTTGCTCCTCGAGCCAGGAGCAAGCAAAAAAGCTAAGTTGCCTCAGCTGAATAAAAACAACTGGCGTACCGTAGCCGCAGTCATACGGTACGCCAAACTGTTTTACAAGTGCGAAATAGCGTGGTGGGGCTGGAGACGCTTACCACCCTCTATATATTCTCAATACTCTCTGCACCTCTAATTTGACTTCGGCTACGGTAGCCAGTTGTTTTTATTCAGCTGAGGCAGCTTAGCTTTTTTGCTTCAAAGGATTTTTTTTTGCAATTTTCGCATTTTGACCATTATGGGTCATACTATCAATAGAAATTTTAAAAAGGAGAATTTCGAGATGACCCTGTCCCTTTAATGAAACAACAGCAAAAATTGTTACAAGTTTCCCAGATAAAAGAAAATTAATTTCAAAGTTGAACTTTTCCATAGTAAACGTGTTTACTAACCCCCTGGCGTACCCGTCAGTGGCAATGGAGCAAGTTTCAACTTATGTATGCAGATATCAGCAAATAGCAAAATTCAAGATGCAGGGCATGCAAATTCGAATTTACATATTCAGTCGCCTACTATTCTCGAGTTGTTTTGCGCATTTTGAGTGCCTCCATATTCGCTTTAAGATGCGGACCTAACTTATTCCCTGGTCAAAAAACGTAGATGAGAGAGATAAGTAGAGAAGGGCACGTATGGCAGGAGGACCTTATAGAAAGGAGCAACGTTTGGATGTTTTCTGCGTTTATATGAAATTCAAGTCATTGATATCGGACGGAAACTATAGAAATCGCAAAAATGAGCCTAGGATTCGAGATAGAGACTCGAACCCTCTGGTCAACATTGCTCAACTTCGAGACAAGTGAAAATTATCGTGGAAAAAGTGGACTGTTTTAGGTAGGTGTTTTTGGCTCTTCTGTGTCACGGTTGTTATGAGGTAGCAGAAAACTTAGCGGCAGCAAAAAGAGACCAATTTGGTTGTGGACAGCATCTTCAAAAAGTGAGAAATTCATTATTTTAATACTAAAATATTTTATCTATAAAGTACAGCACCTACAAAAAGTGAAAATTCATTATTTTAATACTGTATAAATATTCGATGACCATTCGGGGTGAAGAGCCCTAACGGGCTCTCCTCCGACAGCAGGAAAGGGCCTTCGGCCGAATTTTACCCTACTATTTATATAGTCTATGATACTATGATGCTTTACTTTTATTTGCTAATTATTTATTTCTATCCAACGGGGAGCCAAAATAGCGGCTGGAGAAAAGGTGTAAAAATTAAAATTTTAAAAATTTGCTTTACTCTACAAGAGCGTGCACCTTTATTCAAGGGTGAAAATACAGATTCAGTGTTTGCTTATGACATGTTCCGCAGAGGTCCTGAGCAGTAGGCGACGAGTTCCAGATGACGAATTGCTCGACGTCTTCGGGCTCGTATAGTTTTTAACAGTCCTCAAACTTGGCCGCTAACACAGGTGTAGAAGTTAAACAAAAAAGGTTTCAAAGGGTAGACAGAGGCGTAGCAGATCAATGACCTCCTTAATACTTAAACCAAAACACGAAATCTGCGACGAATGCATACTAAGCATTGATTCCACTATTCTAATCGCCGCCTCATTGTCGATGTTCGTGTACAGGGACACGACATCGAACGACTCATAGGTGAGTGGGTAGGAGGAAGCTAATTCTAGTGTATCCGACTCGGGGAAGGTGTTATGGAGCTTTGTTAAGAAATCATGTGAATTCGTGAGATGTGCTGGGATGAATTTTAACAGCTGACCTACTATTTCGCACACAAACCACGATAGCCTATCAGATGCTCCGTTAACACCGGAAATAATTGGCCTGACCTTAAAGGGATCAGCTCACCTCAAATTGTGCCAGTTTTTTATGTTTCTTTATTTTCTCTAATGGATAATAAAAATTTAGAATCCAAAAAGTAGTGTTCTTTTTCAATACTCACAAAGATATTTGAGGGATAAGCGGGTATATCGATCTTTTCAAAAGGATAAGGTGTAAAGGTGTATGCACCGAAAAAGGGTAAAAAGGGTATCTATCTATCTATCTATCTATCTCTCTCTCACTCTCTCTATTTGAAATCCCTGTTTTGTGCCGAAATTGTACCCAACGGCCGGCAATTAGTTTGCCCTTATGCGTGCACGCAACCTCAAGGAAGATTCTATTTTCATTGCCTGGCTAATTGCCTAATGGCTAATGGCTAATTGCCTAATTGCTTCATTTTCGCTTCGAGACTCCCGTCACGGTACCTTGCTGTTGTATAGGACAATTACACTTGATCATTTTGAAAAGATCGATATACCCGCTTACCCCTCAAATATCTTCGCGAGTATTGAAAAAGAACACTACTGTTTGGATTCTAAATTTTTATTATTCATTAGAGAAAATAAAGAAACATAAAAAACTGACACAATTTGAGGTGAGCTGATCCCTTTAATCTCATGTGCGAGTCGGATCGGAAATTTTGTGTGTTTTAGTTAAAAGATACAAAACAGGGGGTGTTGGGTGGGTGTAATTAACTAACGAGTAGAGGCTTTGTGGAAGCCCGCGGTCCTGTACTACCCTCTCAAAACCCTTCCTCAGAGCGGTGTGCTCCTCAGTAAAGTTCTTTTTGAGGGCTGCCCTGTAGACCGAGGCGTCAGACAGGTGGAGCCTATGGACCGCAAGGTCAAGTTCGGTCGGCATAACGACAAAGTCGCCACCTTTGTCGCTAACCGAGATCCTCACTTGCTGCTCCTTTTGCAGATTAGAAAGTTCCTTGAGCCCTCGTTTCTCAAGATGGCCTAAGTTATGAGAAGAGCGGAAAGCCCCAGAAAGCAGGACTTTCTGTAGAGAGACGTCGAGCAATGAAAATGAACTATGAAATATATTTCACTAATGTAAGGGAGAGCTTTTCCAGATCTGTTATGCATTTGTCGTGCTTTTGATCTACAATTTTTATGTGATACTGAGAATGGGCATTAATATCTTATTATATAAAAGAGTAACTGTAGCGTGCCCTAGGCCTAGCACTCAAGTTACGGAAGTATAATTTGAATGAATTGTTCGGCTTCGGCTAGTGCACAGCTCTAATTAGAATATACTCATCTAAAAAACCATATGTGTCTCTAATGCCCGGCCCATGTTTGCGATTCGCACTTGCGAAAATGACAAATGCCTGTCCATGTTCGAGTCAATGTCATTGACAAGGTCCCGCAGCGACTTTGCATCTAGTATGGATCTATTTCAAAATAGTACTGATCTATTTCAAATAGTACGGATCTAGTACGGATCTGATACACTTTCGTTGCGGGACTTTGTCAAACGCGTCATTCGCATGGGTTACGGTAGGCATTTGACATTCATATAAAATGACCTTAAAAAGGGGAGGCATTTGTCATTTTCGCAAGTGCGATTCGCAAACATGGACAGGGCATATTCGAAAGACTCATCTAAGTTACAGACGTTTCTTATGTATGGAAAGACGCATCAGGCGGCATAGTCATTTATATGCCACTAAAGGCGTAATACGCACATTAACAATTACACTTCCTACTTTACCGTTTTCCACAGTCCACATCATTTCCGTGGTTTACAAGTGAACCGTGTACCAGCAGACAAATAGGGCGCCGCTATTTTGGCTCCCCGTTGGATAGAAAGAAATAAATAATTAGCAAATAAAAGTAAAGCATCATAGTATCATAGAATATATAAGTAGTAGGATAAAAATCGGCCGGAGGCCCTTTCCTGGAGAGCCCGTTAGGGCTCTTCATCCCCGAATGGTCATAGAATATTTATTTAGTATTAAAATTATGAATTTTTCACTTTTTGTAGGTGCTGTCCTTTATAGATAAAATATTTAAGTATTAAAATAATGAGTTTCTCATTTTTTGAAGATGCTGTCCACAACCGAATTGGTCTCTATTTGCCGCCGCTAAGTTTTCTGCTACCTCATAACAACCGTGGCACAGAAGAGCCAAAAACACCTACCTAAAACAGTCCACTTTTTCCACGATAAATAATTGCTCTCTTTTTAAGGATATTTGGCAAATATCAAGCCATAATAGCCCGTATTCTCGGGACGACGGAAATGTTCCGTTGGGGAACTCATTTGTATGCAAATTTCTCTACTATCTAGACTACCTGGAGCAAAATTTGCATACAAATGAGTTCCCCAACGGAATATTTCCGTCGTCCGAGAATACGAGCTATTAAATGAACGTTGGTTTATTTTTATGGGGAACATATTGTTATTCACGTATTAGGGCGCGTTCCGGATGCGGAATTCCGAACAAAAAAAAACGTTACAAAGTGGTTCGGGATTGAAGGTCGGAAATAAATTTCCTTTCCACAGTGGATAGTGGATATGTAAGCATAATATGCATATCAACTGTATGCAAATCCAGAATGCAACGCGGGATATGCCGCGGCATGCAAATCCACAATATACTGTGGAAAGGAAATTTATTTCCGACCCCCCAATCCCGAACCACTTTTGAAACTTTTTTTGTTCGAAATTCCGCATCCCGAACGCGCCCTTAAAGGAGGAGGCGCATGAGAATGAAGTGCTAAAATAGTTTCCTTTTATCGAAAGAAGACGGTATTAAATTTCGAATGACATGCTTTACAAAGCAAAAGCTTATAATTGGAAGGTGTAAATCAGTATAAAACTATGAATTCAATTGAATTTTTGGATCGTAGTAAATAGCTGACTTCCATAGTGGGCATGCAAATTTGCAAGTCATTTTGCAAGCCGACACAAAATTTACATGCCCAGCATGGAAATCAACGATTTACTACTATCCAAAAATTCAATTGAATTCATAGTTTTATACTGATTTACTCCTTCCAATTAAAAGCTTTTGCTTTGTAAAGCATGTCTTTCGGAATTTAATACCGTCTTCTTTCGATAAAAGGAAACTATTTGAGCACTTCATTCTCATGCGCCTCCTCCTTTAAAGCGAATATGTATCAAAATGTCAAAATGCGCAAGAAACTAATACGAAACTGGCGCTTCCATACCAGACATGCATTAAATAGGCGGCTGAATATGTAAATTTGCACGCTCTGTAAATTTGCATGCTCTGCATCTTGAATCTTGCTGTTTATCGATATCTGCATACAGATAAGTTGAAATTTGAAAAAAAAAATCCTTTGATACGAACGGGTGCGCCAGGGGAGCAAGTAGCGCGTTTACTATGGAAAAGGTGAACTTTGAAACTCATTTTCTTTTAACTGGGAAACTTTTGACAACTTTTCGTGTTGTTTCCTTACTGGGGAACACGCATTCTATTAATCCAGATTAACTTCAAAAAGATCCTTTTTGAAGTTAAGTTGTGTTGATAGAATGTGTGTTCCCCATTAAGGAAACCACAACAAAAGTTGTCCGAAGATTACCAGTTAATACAAAATAAGCTACAAATTTCACCCTTTCCATAGTAAACGCGTTTACTGACACGGTGCCATACATCGACGTGTGCAATGGAAATTCTTTCAAATATGCATGCATAGATCGACAAATAGCATTATTATGAGACATATTTGCATGCAAGTTCGAATAATCGAATTTACACATTCAGCCGCCTATTTAAATTCACGTCCGATATGGAAGCTCTAGTTTCATGTTCGCGTTGCGCGATTTGAGTGCCTACATATTCGCTTTAATGGGAAAAGGGTGAAGAATTCTGGAAAAAGTTGGTTCAGGTTGGAAAACACGAACGTTGGAAAATACGCTTTAAACGTTTTACATAAGTGTGCGCACTTCGAAGTCTCGTTACGTAGCATAGCATATAAAAACGATACCCGTCGGATGCCGCTTCAGTTATGCAATTTGCGCAACTGTTCGCATTCACTGTGGCAAAAAGCCGGTAGGTGTACAAAGTTGAACCATCCTCCAGATACTAGAGGCCCCTGCTAGTCTGCTCTCACTGACGAAAGTTGGCGTGCAAGCGGTAACCTTTCGGCGTGCAAAGTCCATTTGGCAACGTGGTGGCCACGCGGGTTAGAAATGGCGTGCAAGCCGCAACCTTACTCCTTCACGGCGTGCAGGCGGCAACTTTACGGCGGGAAACATATACATATACAGGATACAGCTATTGATATTGGGAAGACCAACGGACAGTCCCGTGGACCTACCAACCGTCCCATAGGCATAGGCCAGATAGAGCCAGCCGTCCCATGAAAAAACTGACTGTCCCAATCGTTCCAAAGAAACCAAAATATGATTCACAGAATCATAGATCCGTTGCACACAGTTTGATGTAGGTTGCTGTTGAGTAATTGTAGCACCTGGCTTATTTGAACTAATTTAGAGCCCTATATGTGGACAAAAGATATCATTAGAGATTGCCTACCAACTGGAGAACGTACATCAGTGCAATTATAGTGAAACTGATAAAACCGATCGACCGTTGACCGAAAATCTACGGAAATTGCAAAAATGAGCATAAAAGTTAAGATTTAGCCCTGTGATCAAATTGTTCACGACAACTTAAATGATGGAATTCAAAAATCGATGTCGATCCATAAACTATAGAAATAGCAAAAATGAGCTTAAGCTTCAAGACTCGAAAAAAACATCGGTAAAATGAGTTAAATTAAAAATTTAATGGTATTCAAAACAAGCGAACGCGCATCGCGGTTAAAAAGCAATAAAAAAAAGTTCATCTTATTTTAAAGCGAAATACTGGTCGGTTTTTGCAACGTTTTTGCAACAAAAGTTCATCTTATTTTAAAGCGAAATACAGGCCGGTTTTTGCAACGTATCGTAGACAGATGCATTAGTATGCGGTATGCAGGGTATGCAAATTTAATCGATTTTGCTCGATTTTTCATTCTAATTCACATTCATTGCATATGCTAATGCTGATGTATTCGATGGGTTTCAAAAATGGGCTAGTATTACGCTTGAAAGGAATTGGAAGCTTGAAAGTGAGTCCGGGACGAATTGATGATTAGCCGCCAAATTAGGGAAGAGCGAGCGCTAGCCTAATACTTTTTTATTTTCACTTTTTTATCTAAAATAAATGGGGAATCGCAACAACAATAGTATGAAAAGTGTAGAAGATATGAAAAGAAAAGAAATACGTATGCAGTCAAAATGCGCAAGAAACTAATACGAAACTGGCGTTTCCATACCAGACATGCATTTATATAGGCGGCTGATTATGTAAATTTGCATGCTCTGCAAATTTGCATGCCCTGCATATTGAATCTGCTATTTGTCGAAATCTACATACAGATAAGTTGAAATTTGAAAAAAAAAAATCGTTTGAAACGAACGGGTGTGCCAGAGGAGCAAGAAGCGCATTTACTATGGAAAAGGCGAACTTTGAAAATGTGAAACTCATTTTCTTTTAACTGGGAAACTTTTGACAACTTTTGGTGTTGTTTCCTTAATGGGGAACACGCAATCTATTAATACAGGTTAACTTCAAAAAAAGCCTACATACATATTTCCTTTAAAGGAGGCGGCGCATGAGAATGAAGTGCTCAATTAGTTTCCTTTTATCGAAAGAAGACGGCATTCAATACCGAATGACATACTTTACAAAACAAAAGCTTTTAATTGGAAGGAGTAAATCAATGTAAATCTAAGAATTCAATTGAAATTTTGGATCGTAGTAAATAGTTGATTCCATGCAAATTTAGAAGTCATTTTGCAAGCCAACACAAAATTTGCATACCCACTATGGAAATCAACTATTTACTACGATCCGAAATTTGTATTGGATTCATAGTTCTATATTGATTTACTGCTTCCAATTTAAAGCATTGCTTTGTAAAGCATGTCTTTCGGAATTTAATACCGTCTTCTTTCGATAAAAGGAAACTATTTGAGCACTTCATTTTCATGCGCCTCCTCCTTTAAAGGGTCAGGCTCATTTCAAATTACCCCTATTTTTGATGATTCCATCGGATTCTCCGTTTCAAACACAGTAGGCTGAATTTTTTTCCAATTTTCAGTCGCAATATTCACGCAGTTTTCAGCAATTTACCATGTTCAGTCATACACAACAATCAATCGTACTTGTCACGTCCATTCGCGCTGATTGGCCAATATCGCAATTGCCACGCCCAATAGAGCATATTGCCCAATTAGCGTGGAGGGGCGTGACGACTGCGGTAGATAGTTGGGTATGGCTGGAAATGGTAAATTGCTGAATACTGCGTGAATTTTGCGCTTGAAAATAAGAAAAATATCGTATCCTACTATATTTAACATGGAGAATCAGAAGGAACCATCAAAATAGGGGTCATTGAAATGAGCCGACCCTAAGTTCCACGAACTTTTTCGAAATCACACGCGAAGAAAGAGTAAGGAAAATAAAAAAAGGCACTTTGCACTACACACCGATAAAAGATAAGAAAGAAAGTTCCCAAAGGTAACAACGAACCAAGAAAAGACATCAAAGAAAATAAAATAACATCAAAAAAAAAACCAACCTGCACAACTGGAATAGGAAGCTGTGATGTTGTCGAAAAAGCTACCCGTGCTTCGCCTTTCTAAAAGAAAAACATGCGTTAGATTCCCGTGTGATTTGATTCGCAATCGCACATCACATTCCTCATTAGCTATCATAAGCCCAAGCTGCCCAACGATGATGCGGGGCCGATGGTCGGCCCGCATCATCGTGAAATACAAATTAGTAGTAAGGTCATAGTACAAACAAGCACTCGCAGTTGCAGTCGGAGTGTTCGAGTGTCGTAGACTGGTGTGGATGGTCCTTTTAAGGACAGGTCCATCAACATCAACCTAAATATATATTTATGAAACGTTCGTGATGTACGTCAAGCATTTGAGTTAGAATGCATATAAAACAAAGTTCACCTACTTTTTCCGATGCGCTCATCCGCATATGTATATCGTAAAACTGCAGAGGTCGAAGCTGTCTATGCAAATTTATCATGAAATCAAACGCCAGCTAAATTTGCTTATACGCCATGGAAATGAGCAGCTTTACGGTACAATTATGCGTTGAGCGTATCGGAAAAAGTCCGCGAGGGTGAAAGGAGGTGAACTTTGGTTTGCATACATTGTAATTAAAATGCTTTATGCACAGTATGAACGTTTCGTAAATATATGTTTAGTTTGATGGGCCTGTCCCTTTAATGTGGAATGTGGCGTTACATTGGGCACATTTTGAATAGTTTCTTAGTTTCTCTCATCTCCGACTGGGAGGCTGGGAGCCTGCTTCCAGCGTTCGTGCACACGGCCACGGGACACATATAAGAGAAAGCTAATCTCAGTGACTTAAAGACGCTGAAAACCTTTAGTGAATACGGCCACAGAACACACATAAAGTGGGAGCCACACATGATTTATTAACAACGAATCAATTATAAGTTTAGTACTCGTTCGGCACAAATACAAACAAAAAACATCTTCCCACCTCCTGCAGTCTATCTTCGATAGCCGTCGCTCCCACAAGTGTCATATCCTCCTCAATCAACTCGGCCGCGTCTTCCAGCGCCTTCTTTCGAGTGTCGATTTGCAGAGTGGCAGCCTTGTAGATTGGAGCCCATTGAGTGTACGATGCCTAAACTCAGGATCCTTAAACTTGTTTAGAAATCAGAAGCCATATTCCCAGGGCGTAAATCGGGTCCGCATTTCAAAACTTTGGGGAGATGGTACAAGCCTTCGTCGGGAGGTGATTTAGACTGATTTGCATATAATGTATAAGGATTGGACGTTGACGGTTTTTTTCGGGAGACCGGAGTTTAAAGACCGGGAGACTCATCACTTCAATTCCCTCGCGGAAATAGTCCCCGGGGACAGAAAATAGCACTCTGATGTGAGACACGCAGAGAAAAAGACGGGATAAATATAGATATAGCCTCAGGCCTCCGAACCAAGACTAGCTCCACTCGTCGTCATTGTACTAAGTATCAAAGTGTCCAAAGCAGCAAATTTACCCTTTTTAGCGTATTGTTCCAGTACCTTGTGCTGTGCCGTAAAAACGTACGGCAACATATAATGCCACAGAAATCCGGCTTATCAAACCATGTGTTATGGTCGCTTTGAATAATAATCTTCAATAACAAATCATTTACCTCATCAATCTCCTTGACCGCGAAACAAAGTGTTCGGTATCCGAATGCCGCATAATTCTCCATGTGTTGTTTGGCCATTTCCACCGCTTCTTTCGAATTGGGAGCCCCAGCAACACGTTCGAAGATCACAGTGTCCTGAATAAGGGTTGTTTTCAATAAAGCGTAGTATGCCGTTATCGTTGTTTTGAAACACATGTGCTAACTGCATTCGCTAATTGTGTGCTGCATCTAATATACGAAGGAAATGAGTTGTTTAGCATATTTCAGCACCACGCATCACACACGTCAACACATGCACTCCAGCCTCAGGGCATAAAACTCGTCGGGAAAAGCTCAAAACCACCATCCAAATATATCTAGCGTTTTCGAAACTTGTACCTGATACGTTTCTCATTTTCACTATACCTAATATTCTAATCCAGACGGCTACGAGCTCAAGACCACCGTCTAAATTTATGCAATATGTTAATTCGGATGGTGGTTTCGTCCGTCAGAGCGTCAACGAGTTTATGCCACGCCCAGCCTGGGTGCCAGCACAGCACCTTGCAATTCTTCATGCGAAACAAACATTAAACTTATGATAAATAGAGAACAATGAACCAACCGCTCCCTTGCAGTACAATTTGAGCTTTCCACTCGGATCCCTCACAACTACACTCATCCTCTTTCTATCGGATGTGAAGTCGATCACGTCCAACACCTGGTACTCCTCGTAAGCATCAAACTAAAAAGGGAGCTGGATGCATTAGCACTCGTAATAGTAGTAACGAGTAACTAGCAACATAGAATATTAACACATGGATTATGCAAAACAACAAATTCGTCATACATGGAATATACGAATATAAGTTAAGCACAATGATAACCACTGATGAGCTTGATAAGGATAAGAAAGCAATTGTATTACATCTATGGGGAACTGACAACCAGGGAATAAATTAGGTCCGCATCTCAAAATTTTAGGGAGATGATTTAGACTAATTTTGCATATAAAGCATTCGGGATCGGGAGGTGATTTAGACTAATTTGCATACAATGCATTAAGGATCGGGACGTGATCGTCCGCATTTGGCGGCTAACATCCTAACGGGTTAGTTGTGATTGTCATGTAATGTACACATTGAGAAAAATGATAAGAGACTAACCATCTTGAGGACCACCTTATGCGGTTGTCTGGCGTGAAATACGACGCCTTGGCTGGCAGCTCCTCGGACCAGGGCGCCTTCGTCCGGGGAAGATGATTGATAGATGATCTAAATGGAAAATATGGAAGTCTTGTATGAATTGTACAACCTTGTATGTTTTATCTTAAAGCGAAATACTAGTCGGTTTTCGCAACGTATCGTGGACCAATTCATTAGCATGCAGGGTATGAAAATTTACTCGATTTTGCTAGATTTTTTATTCTAATTCACGGTCAGTCACTTGCATACGCTGCATACTGTGTGTACTCGATGTGTTTCAAAAAGGGGCTAGTACCTAACGCCCTTAACGATCCATAATGTTGGTTACAAAGTTTGCTATACAAACATAAATAGTTACATAGAATACCCACAACATTCAACACACAACAAAGACAGTACGAGAGTATAGATTATTTTCCAATAGACTAAATCATCGCATGAATAAAAAAATTTGCCACGCCTTAAAGTATCAGACAGGATAGATACCTTTCCATCCTTATGCTCCGGAACTACAGTATGACACACGGCCATCATCGTCAACAGCTCACGAATATTTCGGGCTCTTTCGGATTCCTAAATCTCGCTTTCGAGTTACAACGAAACAATTCCACGCTTGACTTGGGTAAACTACAAAGTAGAACAAAATATTACGGCGTACCAATGTTTTACAGAAAAAAAACATTCATAGGTCATGACCCTAAGCCCATCCCGAAGAACAGACAAGATGACACTTTTGTTTGCGTGGCTTAAACTCGTAAATAAGCTTATCACCGCTGGCAGCCTTGAATGTCTACCTCTTCGACTAAACGCTTCACCAAGTGTCTGAACCCGCAGTTACCCGCGTACTATACGAGATTTCTTACCACCCATGTCACTTACCTTATCCACATGATAGTCCTCAACAAGTCTGGGATCGTTGAACTCCTCCCCATCCACTTGGCCATAATTCCTACCGCCAACACTGCACCGTTTCCATAGGTCAAGAAACACTCATGTCCAGATTTTTGGCCCAAAAAAGGGAGGAAGGGTAAAATCGAAAAAAGGCGGTTTTTGGGAGGAAGGGTACCTTGGGTTACGGTATTTAAGGTGCAAAAAAAAATTCATATTTTCGAGTTCACAAAAAAGTTGTTTTGAAGGTAATCTAATTGGTTATTGGTTCATTATTTTAGTCGGTGTTATTCTTTCTTCTTCGCATATATTTACTATTTTTTCTTCTTTCTTTCCTTTATTTATTTCTCTGTTCACTCACCTGTGTGATTTTCTATCGTGTGAGCACTTGCCCTCTTACCTCTTTTACTTCTCACAAGAATGATTTAATTGACTAATTGCGAATGATGACTAAATAAACATTATTGATTATTCCTTGCTTTTGTGTTGCAGTGAACGGTGGTGTTTGTATTGTTGTATAAGTTAGACTCACTTAAATAAAGTAGAAAAGAAATTCACATTCCTTCAATTCACACTCACTAACGCGGAAGTTGACATTAAGAAGTATTAACTGAAAAAATAGAACGAAACTTACCTGTGTTTCTTGTATTGTAGAACTCACGATAAACGCAAAATGTCAGCAGCCGCTTCCTCTATGTATGCCTATACGAATGAAATATTGTTAGTGAGTTCTTGTTTGGAGTAATTCATCAAATTAACAGTAGATGTGAACTAATTCGTGCTACTTTATGAATAAAACAGGTGCCAGGTTGTTGTGCACAATCCTATTCTTCGGACCAAAAAAATGCATTGAATAGTGTATAAAAAGAATAAGAATAAAGTATGAACGTGTACGTAGTTTGTTTTATTTTTAGGCCAGAAAAAAAAATTAAATTCTCTATCCGCATCGAATAGTGTAGCATCGAAAGCAACTACGGTAGTTAGGGCGTGCGATAAGAGAGCACTGCCCTTCCTCCCATAAAATTTTGCTAAAATAAATATTATTCATCGTCTGTAAGGAATTCATGACCAATTTTTTGTCTAAACCTCAGACAACTCTCATTAAAGAAGTTAGTTTAGTATGGGCCCATATGAAGGCAAATTCATAAAGAGGGAAGGTGAAGTGCTTTCCCTGACTATTTTAGCTAAAAAATAGTCAGAAGTCCTTTCACCTTCCCTCTTTGCGAATATTTAATGCCATCTTCCCTGTTTTTGCATATAAATCAGATTGCAGATGGTCTGTATAGAAACAAAAAAGAAAAGTATAACATTTAGTCTAAAACGAGAAATATATTTTTTTATAAGTTTTCGCGGGAGGAAGGCTATCAGGTGTTTTCTAATACGCACAGCATTACCGTAGTTGCAACATTATTCACCAAAAATTATACTTGATTTCTGTGAGTCTATTTTTAACATTTGATGAACGAACTTAATTGTTTTATCTTATGTTTCCAATCTAAATCCTTCTCAACTTCCTTCTACTTTTTTAAACTGACAGCTTTATGTAGTAACTTATTTTTATTACTGACTCTCCGACTAACTCTTTTTACTGATTCGAAACGGAACTAACATGACTTCATTCAATAATCGCTGTTCACACTTCACACAACTTTATTTCCTAAGCTGTTTTGTGTGTATACCTTCTGACATAACTTTCCCCAGCTCGACTATTTCTCAGCGTACTATTACTCATACTATTTGTTTTGTTTTCTGTATTTTTGACCTAGCACCTAACACGTACTATACCTTTCTAATAATTATTCATTCAGTTCGCTCACTTACAAACACATATGGAATTCTTAATACCCTATCTGTGTCGAGAGCTTAACCTTTTCAAAAAATCGTCTGTCTTCCTCATCGTCAATGTCAGCTTAGTCAAAATCGTGATCGTGTTTCAGAATTTTAAATTCATATCAATATCAGACATCTTTTTAACTCATTTTTGTGTCTTTCCTGTTGTGTTAACCACCATACAATGCGTGAACACGTTTCTTTTTAATTTTTTATTATCAACAGACAAATGAGACAAATAAAACAACAAAATGATTTTTTCAAAAATCCGTGAAATGGGGAGGAAGGGTGCTCGTGTAGTTTGTAGTCGACCTGAAAAAAGTGGCATTTTGGGAGGAAGGGTAATACAAATTCCCACATTTCTTGACCTATGACCGTTTCCAGTTCATCACGTGCCGAGTAATTGTGCCCGTCTTGTCCGATATTACGAACTTCACCTAAACGAGCCACTCTTACAGTCATGGCATAAACCCGTTGAATATCTCCGGCCGACGAAACCACCATCCGAATTAGCATAGTGCATACACTTAGACGGAGGCCTTGAGCTCGTAGCCATACCACCGTCGCGAGTACTAATTAGCTATGGTCAAAATCAGAAACGTATCATAATAAGTTTGGGAAACACTGCATACATTTGGATGGTGGTTTTGAGCTTTTCTCCCCCCCCCCACGAGTTTTATGGCCATGTTATTAGTTATTTGGTTCTATGTGTTATGTGTTTCAAAAAGAGGCTAGTATTTCGCTATAATGCTCACGGGATCGAAGTCTTGGATTTCATTCCTTTTATCGAAAGACGACGGTGTTAGTTTCTAATAAACAAGCCTTATGAAACTTAGATGTTTAATACGAAGGAATAAATCAATATAAATATTTGAATTTTATCGAAATATCGTATTAGACCGTTAATTCCAATGGTGGACATGAAAATTTGCATTGGATTCGGAAATGAATTATTTGCATGTCTAGCTTCGAAATCTATAATTCATACAATAAGAAATTTTGCAAAGAATTATATTGATGTTGGCTAATATACCAATTGCGCACTTAGTAGCCGCACCACCTAAGGCATGCCCATGTTTCTCCATAGCGCTGTTCTCTCTTACTATCCTATGGATGAGCAGCTGCCATCTCAGCTCCCTCAGTCGTTCTTTATGCCTTGACAGCGTCAACACCATGACATAAATAGTGTGCCCACAGGCTGGATTGTCACTAAGCTCATTAGGTTAATTTCCACGAGCACCTACCTCTCCGTCCTTCTTCAACGTTTTCGGGTCGACGAGAAGTGCGTTCGCGTACGCCTACAAATATATGAATTACTAGGGTTAAAGGCTGACATATTTCTCAATAGTTTTATCGGAACAACACCCTGCTATCCGACTACTCGTTCTACCAATAAGCATACAGCACAAAAAAAAACCGCTCACATTCGCACCAATCTTGGTAACGGCGCTTAGATCCCTCATCTGCTCCTTGATATTTTCATGGGCAGCCACCTTAAATGCTCTAGCCCAGGTCCCCCAGTACACTGAAATAGGGTAGACAAATAAATATAAGAATCATCCGATCGAGACACGATAGACAGTAAACAACGTGTAAAAATATGTACGTGGTGCACCGTCGTGGAGCATTTTCGTCGGGGTTGGTATGTTTCGGCCATTTCGACGTAAAGTATGCATCAGTAATCTAACAATGATAAAATCCACATCAAAAGAACAAACAACCCAAACTAGAAACAAAAATTCAAACACTCACAATCCTGAATTTCGTTCACACAATCACAGATGGCGGCCTTGATTTGCACAATCATGTGGTTATTCTCTTCATTGGCCTTGATCAGGATGGTGACTGACTTCTGGTCACGGCAGTCCTCAACAGTTGTATACTTGTCAACGCCCTAAAGATTACTTAAGCGGTATAGCTGGCTTTTATGCTTGTGCAATCCAGGTTGGTCAACCGAGTTCACCTTTTGGTCTCTGTTGGTCTAATTGTGTTTTATTAGCCCGTATTCTCGTGTCACTGGTAGGCCTCCCAATTGGGAATGACCTACCAATGAGAGCAACGCACTAATTCTGGTGTACTGGTAGCAGACGCGACGCGTTTCGCGCTTTTCCAGTTGGTAGCGAATTAGGAGGGCTGTTGCATGCATTAGGCCTACCAGTGGTTAGGCTCTGGAACAGCTTTGGGAATGTCTTAATTATGCTTGAACTTCAAAATATTTTCTAATTCTTATTTTATTCTATATGTTTTTTTGTAATTTTATATGACCACTATTTACAACAAAGTTTGGTTATACTCGGTTCAGATTTTGTTTTTCGCCTCTCTTTTGCAGTCGATCCCAAAACGCACATTACGTGCGTCTACAACTGGTAGGCCTCTCCCATTTCCAATCTCGTAGGCCTACCAGAGGAGATTGGGAATGGAATACCAAAATGCATTTCCCAAAGTGGTGCGAGAATACGGGCTACTCATATAATCGCTTAAAAAACGAAATTACCCTTGTTCTTTTTATGACAAGACTCAAGGTAGATTACTCTCGTCGTTTGCCAAACGCTAAAAAAGAAGGGCGACTAAAGCTTCCTACCAGACTGTCTTCATGCACAAGTCCAGCGTAGCCTAGAATTTCAGGAGAGAGTGCTTCGAAATTGTTCACGGTCTGAAATATCTATCTACTAGAATCAATCAATCAATTCAAAGCGGGTTAGCAAGCAAGCAAGCAAGCAAGCGAGCACAAAGCAAGAAGAAGCAAGCTAGCAATCGAGCAAAAAAAAAGCAAGCAAGGGCAAGCAAGCAATCAATCAATCATCAGCAAGCAATCAATATATCTACGAGAATATATAGTATATATATATATGATATTAGAGATATTATATATATATATATTATATATATATATATATTATATATATAGATATAATATAATATATTATATATGACAAAAAACTGCTGCGAAAGCACCGCAAAAGTGAAATCTGTTTCCTTGGTGCCTTGGTGTCCGCCAGTTAGCACCGAAAAACACCACAAAGCGTGATCGCCAGGCGAAGTAAAAAAAAGTAAAACGCTACAGTCAAAGTACAACAAAGAAGGTTCACAAACTGCCTCGTACCATACCATACGGCGTCAACAAAAGCACATCAATACTTTCTTCGTAGCAACACCCACCTTTCCTCCAACATCCAGCCGTAATCTCTCCATCGTTGTTCCATCAACTCTGCACAATGCCACGATTCCAGCAGATGCCAGGATATTGAGCGATGATTCGTCAATTTCCTAACGAATTATGACCATTTTATACACAAACAATAGGACCGATACTGACGCATTCAATCAAATTTGCAAATTACGGTCAAACCAAAATCGACTACGATCTAGCCTAGTTTATCGGCCGCGCAACTGAATAGGAAGATAGGAAACCAATAACAAATAATAATAATAAGCAGAATTCAACAATGCAGTAGCATCACTGAACACTTGTCTCGTCAAAATCCAAACCCCAAAAAATGAAATATGCAAAAAAGAGAATACAAGCAACCGAATACACACTTCCTTATTGATCACAACGAATCCTTTTCGTTTTTTCGGGTCGGGCTCGGACGGGCACACCTGGGCAAAAAACAATCACAAATTAGTCATGAAACCCCAAGGGTAGAGCAAAATTACAAATAGCAGTTTATAATATAATCATCCTAAATCTGACTGTAAACCTCACTCAAAACGCTAAAAATTCCCAATTTCTACCTGTTTTTTCAGTTTAATAATGCGATGCACATTGGTCGTGATCTCTTCGAAACCGCCGTCAGTAAACGAATGGCTTCTCAACCCGGGCACATCGTGGAAGTCAGATGGAAACTGACTCTCGCTGTAAATGCAACACATTTTCACAACTTAAAACGAATATGTATGCAGTCAATGCGCAAGAAACTAATACGAAACTGGCGCTTCCATACCAGAGATGCATTAAATAGGCGGCTGAATACGTAAATTTGCATGATCTGCAAATGTGCATGCTCTGCATCTTGAATCTTGCTATTTGTCGATATCTGCATACAGATACGTAGAAATTTGAAAAAAATTCCTTTGATACGAACGGGTGCGCCAGGGGCTCAAATAACACGTTTAATATGGAAAAGTTGAACTTTGAAATTCATTTTCTTTTAAATGGGAAACTTTTGACAAATTTTGTTGTTGTTTCCTTACTGGGGAACACGCATTCTATTAATACAGGTTAACTTCAAAAAGAGCCTACATATTCCCTTTAAGTGACCACTAAAGTAAGGTACGGTAAGGTGTAAAAATGCATGATAACAAAACATTGTTATTAATTTAACTGTCTATATATACGAACGCAGTGGGTTCAAAGGGAACAAAATATTAAAAAATCTTACTTGTTGTATTCCAGAGTAGCACTACATGTCAGAATGAACGCGTTTGCCACAGACTTGACCATGTCGGGGTGTCTGGCATTGTGAATGACCACGCGCCCACGCACCAATCTGATGTCCTGGGGAAAATAAGCACATTTTGAACAAAACAAGACAAGCGAGGACACGAACCCACCGATACGATAAATAAACTGATGAACATGATATAAATGTGCAACGCAATCAGACAATATGAATCTTGCTCTGGTACGCATACATTATTGACCGTCAGGAAAATCTTACCATGTCGCACTCGTGGATGAGATCCTGGACCTCAACCATACGCAAATCTGGAGGCTGTCCGTCCTTCCTAACGCACCAAACTGCATCAACCAAACACTGTGCGACGTGATCAGCCACGCTGTGGAGAGGCCTAGTTCTCAGCAAGGACTGAGCAAGTTCCACCAAGGATTCTCTGTTGATATCAGCGGCACACTAAATATATAGAAAAATGAATCTTTTTTTTACGAATAAGTATTATAATTAATGTGTTTTTTTGGACATCAGAAGAAGTTTTTTTAACTCCTTCAACATATAGCAATTGCCTTCCAAGCAAGCATGTGTAAATCAACAAACCCAGACGAAAGGAAACTCTGATTGATTCTGATTCCCGAATTCAAGCCGGAGAAAGTGCTAAAACTTACCTTAAATGTTTCCAAAAATTCAATTGTCTTCTCCTTAGCCCACTGAAATCCTTCGGAAAGAAGCTTGTGCTGTAACTCCTGCAATTGGCGCTTTTCTACGTTTCCAGAGGGGTATTCACCAACACACAGGGAGCCCTCGGAGCCTTCCCTAGGCGCAAGAGCGCACTGATCTATCGGCACTAGCACTCTCTACGCATTCTCTGGCTCCCTGGGGAGGACATGGAGGGTTCCCTGTGTGTTGGTGAACAGGGCCTCTATACAGCTACTATCATACAGCTACTCTATACAGCTACTAACATTGGCAAAAGACCGACTACAATCATTAGGGCACATTCGAGATGAACATTTTCCTACTTTTCCGGAAAAGAAAAAGAAAATTTTGGTTCGAGATGGACCACCAGAAAAGAAAGCAATTGCCACGCATACACATGCAAATGATCGATTGGTTTTTGTTTCAATTACAGTACGTTTGCATTTTCGACAATTATTATGCATGTATTATATTTTTCGCGTCCTGCTCTGTTCGTCTTAGGCGGTTCGCCAGCGAAAATAATATATTGACTGCCTAATCCGCCGGCGAAAACAAATTGACTGCCTAATCCGCCGGCGAAGGAAAACATTAATAGCGAAACGCCTGGCGAAAGTAAATGCAACTGGCGAAACGCCTGCAGGCGTTTCGCTAGTTGGCGAAGCAACCGCGAATCGCCACTCTAAATACTGCACAGAGAAAAGAGCATAGCGCGCAGAGAAAAGGGAAACACGCGTAAAAAGCCGGCGGCCTTATCCATCTTTTTTTCAAGAGGACCTATATGTTCTTTATGGCCGAGTGGTCTAAGGCGCTGGTTTGAGGTTTGGCTGAAGCCCGCCGGCAAGTTCGATTCCTGGCATGTCGAAATATTTTGCCGCTTTATTATGCCTTATTATGCCGCAAAAACAGCGAACCGCTGGTGTTTAGTCATAATAGCGAATCGCCAGGCGGAAATTATTTCCAGTGGCGTTTCGCTGTGCAGGTGGACAGGCGTTTCGCCATTACCTTCGCCTGGCGTTTCGCCAAAAGGGAACGCAGTTAGTTCCCCTTTGGCGAAACGCCTGGCGAATGTAATGGCGAAACGCATGTCCACCCGCACAACGAAACGCCACTCGAAATAATTTCCGCCTGGCGATTCGCTATTTTTGCCTAAACAACCAGCGTTTCGCTGTTTTTGCCGCCTTTTTCATAATAAGTGCGGCAAAACAAGTCGACATGACTGGAATCGAACCTGCCGGCGCGCATCAGCCAAACCTCAAACCAGCGCCTTAGACCACTCGGCTATAAAGAACATATTGAGACACAGGAAAAGGGTTGGATAAGGCCGCCAGCTTTTTACTATATACTTTATTCACACATAGAAAACATGCAAAATAGTGCTCAGAAGAGCAGGTAGACGAAAAAGGTAGACAAAGTATATAGAGTGACGATTTTATAGTATTTAGTATTTAGAGTGGCGATTCGCCAGTTGCATTTACCTTCGCCAGGCGTTTCGCCAGTTGCATTTTCTTTCGCTAGACGATTCGCCTGTTGCACTTATTTTCGCCAGGCGTTTCGCCATTAACTTTTCCTTCACCGGTGAATTAGGCAGTCAATTTACTTTCGCCGGCGGATTAAGCAGTCAATTTATTTTCGCTGGCGATTCGCCTAAGACGAACAGAGATCTCGAACTTTTATCGTGTCTTTTCAGGATCTCGAAATCGGAGTTTTCACTTTCCTGTGCTATACCACCTTGATTGGTCAACAACCAATAAAGTTGAATTTCGAAATTCAAACCTCGATAAGATACTTCTTGCGGCACGACAAGCGCTCCTCAAGCAGGAAGACGGCGGCTGTCTTTCCTTCAAAAGTCAGATCCCCTTCGGCACTGGTTGCGCTGCTAATCGGTGATGCAGCCGGACGCTGGGTAGCCTGCAAATTTTGTTATAAGTTTACTAATTGACTACGGTAGTTTGGTTGCATTATGTAAATAACCTGGCAAAAAAAATTCCATCGCGAACATTTAATTTCGTAAAAATTGTAAGTACTGGTTTACAAATCCCAATACGTTAAGGGTGATGAAACTGTAAACCTGTTTGAAAAAATATCATTAATCAAAAAAACGTTAACATATAACAATCTGTCGCGATGATTACTGTTTTTCCTAAATTATGTATCCGTATTTAAAGCGAATATGTAGGCACTCAAAATGCGCAAAACAACTGCGAAACTAGAGTCTACACACCACGCATGAATTTTAGTAGGCGACTGAATATGTAAATTGGAATGTGCATGTCCTGCATCTTGAATCTTGATATTTGCTGATATCTGCATACATAAATTGAAATTTTCTCCATTGCCACTGAGGGGTACGCCAGGGGGCCAATTAACACGTTTAATATGGAAAAGTTCAACTTTGAAATTCATTTTCTTTTAACTGGGAAACTTTTAACAATTTTTGCTGTTGTTTCCCTAATGGGGAACACACATTCTACTAATACGGCTTAACTTCAAAAAGGGCATACGATCTCAAATGGTCAACTTGTTTTCTTTTATCGAAAGACGATGGCGTTATCTTTCAATAACACGCCGCATGAAACACACAATTTCAATCTTAAAGCGAAATACCGGCCGGTTCTTGAAACGCATCGCGGGTGTATTCTTATGCAGCTTATGCAAATAAACCTAAACTAGAATAAATCAGCGAGATAAATTCGACTTCATAAGCGTAAATACGTGAGCATTCAGCTGTCCACCATAAGTTCAAAAACCGCCCTGTATTTCGCTTTAAGGACGAGCCCAGCAGCGCTGCAATAAAATAATACACCACTATGTCTACTCACGGATTCCACATAAAAAGTAAAAGCTATATTGAAGAGTTTTTTGGGGGAGTAGAAAAACTCTGCAATACTCACCAATATCAACATATAAAGGGAGTTGTGCTGAACCCATAAAATACAGAGGTTAACTAAGCGTCACTAACAAAGCATAACAACTGATTTACATACTGGACAAATGCTTCCCAACATATTGTACGCAAATTGTATTCCACAAAGTTTATTTCCAGTTATTAAATGCTTTACTTGGAAAAAAACGGTATGAAAGGCACTTAAAATGAAGAGAGAAATACACACAGACTGAGCGCATTCAAGAGACTCAGTCAGCTTCTCACGCGGTGTATAAACGTATACCGAAATGTAACGAAGAAGGACATCACACAATTATGTAAATAAACAGGACCAAGCACAACGGTAAATGCGAAGGGAGGAGGTGAATAAGGGTAGCATAGATTTTAACACCACACACATAACAGGGTCAGGGATAGAGTATTAAACAAATGACCATGACCATTCAGATAAGAGCGAAGCGAACATCCGTGGTTTTATTCAAACAATTTTTTCCTTAGTGGTTTGGCTTGCTCGTGGGTATTAAACTGGATCTGATGAGGATTCAAAGCAACCGGGTATATTGTACACATTTTCTCTTCACTAATCACTTATCATACCGTTTTGGAGATTTAACTACTTACGACATCCACAGTACCCACCTGAACATCTTGGCTCTGACGCTGCACATATTCCAGTGCTCTTTCCAAGAGATTCGCCCTAGAGTGCTTCGAGTAAGACATTCAAATTGAAGGGACCCATAAAAGTGCTCCTGTCAACTGCCGCATTTTGCACTAAGCCAGTAGTTAATATGAAAAGTAAAAATATTATCTTACGCTTAGAAATTACCCAAAAGTTTAACTATACTTGGAGAACGCGAAATGACTCATGTAATAGTAAACACTCGCTCCTCCAATAAAACTATCTCATAAATAGGACTTCAGGTTCAAACAGAAAACACACTCCGTCCCGGCATTAATTAAAGGAACGCAGTCATGATTAATTGTTCATTTGTGTCTGATTGTAATTTAATATAGGAAGGGTTGAGAAAAAATATGGTACCATATGAAGTTTAAAAGTGACGAACTGAGGGAGATAATTCGCTGAGAATCTGCCTTTCCTTTTGGCGAAACGCCCGTCCACCCGCACAGCGCAACGCCACTTGAAATAATTTCCGCCTGGCGATTTGCTATTTATGACTAAACAACCAGCGTTTCGCCAGAATCGCCAGGCGCTTCGCTAGTTTTGCCGTCCTTTTCATAATAATGCGGCAAAACAATCGAACTTGCCGGCACGCATCAGCAAAACCACAAACCTAGACCACTCGGCCATAAAGAACATATCGGTTGGATAAGGCCGCCATCTTTTTACTCGTCTTTTTACTGTTCACTGCGCGCTATGGTTTGTTCTCTGTGCATAGTATTTAAAGTGGCGATTCGCCAGTTTCATTTACCTTCGCCTTTATTTTCGCTGGCGATTCGGCTAGGATGAACAGAGATGGGAGTGACTGGATAACAATATATTGTGCAATAAAGTAATTGCCTGAATTGCGGCCGAGGATGTATGCCCAGCAGTGACATCGTATCGCAATTGTGTAACACTGCATCTGCATGGGATTTGGCATTATTATAATGAGTCTATGCCCGGACCATTGCGTTTATACTCTAGTCCAGTAAATCCCATGCTCAGTGAAAGCTCTCCCCGACTTTTTTTTCTGAAACTTGGTACTGATCCCGATTTTATTTTATAACTTCCTATATTTCATGAAAATCAAATAAAATTGCGAAAATATGGTGACTGCGTCCCTTCAAATCAGTGGAAAACAAAACCACTTACAACAACTGAATGAACTTCAACTTCAAGGCATTCAAATACGTGCTTCATAGTGAACTAAAAACAAACCTGCACACCGCTTCTTGTGCCGTCTGAATCGCCCTTGACAACTGCGCTTCAAGCTATAAAATAAATTAATTCAAAGGGGAACCCTTTTTGAAGTTAAAAGGAGAGGTTCACGAAAAATAGGCCCTCATTTCTTTTATCGAGGGATTGATTTTAACCAAAAAAAAAACGATTGAAGCTTAGGGCCTGTCCATGTTCGCGCCATACTTGAATACCAAATGCCTACCGTAACCCATGCGAATGACCAGTTTGACATGCGAATGACGCGTTTGACATGTGTCAGGCACTATTTGACAGAAATCCGAACTATTTTGAAACAGATCCGTACTGTATACAACATCGCTGCGGGCCCTGGTCATTTACATTGACTCGAAAATTGACTAGCATTTGCCATTTTCGCAAGTGCGAATCGCATATCTGGACAGGCTATTATAATAGTTTGCTTGAAGGAATTAATTTATCTAACACCCTGTCCATGTTTGCGATTCGCACGTGTGAAAATGACAAATGCCTGGCCATCTTCAGGCCATTTTACATGAATGTCAAATGCCTGCCGTAACTCAGGCGAATGACGCGTTTGACATAGTCCCGCAACGAAAGTGTATCAGATCCAGTTCAATTTGAAATAGATCCATACTAGTTGAAATAAATCCGCACTATTTTGAAAAGAGATCTATGCTAGATGCCAAGCAGTTGAGGGACCTTGAAGGGTATAAATTACGTGCGTAAATGGAGGTGGTTTCCTTAGCTTACTTTTAAACAGTCTGAATAAAACACCATGTTTCACTCAAATATATAAATTTCTAATTGCTTTCGGAGGTGGTCAAAACCAACCCGGAGGTGGTTCGTGCGTGTTTCAACGCACCAACCTGTACCCCTGGGACCTTGTCATTGGCATTGATTTGAACATGAACAGACACTTCGTCATTTTCGCAAGTGCGCATCGCATACACGGACAGGCCATTAATGCCCTGTCCAATGTTTGATAATCGCAATGCCTACCGTAACCCATGCGAATGAAGCGTTTGACATAGTCCCGCAACGAAAGTGTATCAGATCCGTACAAGATCCGTACTATTTGAAATAGATTAGTACTATTTTGAAATAGACCCATACTAGATGCAAAGTCGCTGCGGGACCTTGTCAATGACATTGACTCGAACATGGACAGGCATTTGTCATTTTCGCAAGTGTGAATCGCAAACATGGACAGGGCATAATGTGGCATTCAAGATGGGAAAAGGTTGGGGGTTTTCCGGAAAAAAGCCGTTCAAGATGGAGTGGAAAAGTGCGAGGAAATGTCAAAATTATGGTAGTTATCCCCTAGGGACGCCGCAATTTCGATCAATTGTCTATGGTTTATCATTGGAAAGACAATTACCTTTCCCGCGTCCATCTTGAACAGCTTTTTTCCCGGAAAACAAAACATTTCCCATCTTGAATGGGCCATAAGAACGTGAAGTCAAAGAAATACTCTACTATTGTGTATACAATCTAGATCTCAATGCTTAACATGCAAATTTAGAAGTCATTTTCCCAGAGCTCGGAATCGATGAAATAAAAACATACCTCATCCACGCCACTCCAGCTAGTTGTTAATTCGGACTCAATTTCAAGTAGAGCTTCTATGGTTGCATCTGAAGGTACACCGATAATTAAATTTTGGTACATATTCGGGGCCTTTTTAATGGCCCTATTGTGAGCGTTAGGGCGCGTTCGGGTTGACCTTCCCGAAAGGAAAAATGCAAATTTATTGTTCGAGATGGACAATTCCGTAAGGTTCTAAAGCCGCGTTCGAGTAATCCATTCGAGTTGGGAAACGGAAACGGAAATGTTTTTCCGCTAGTTAGCCCCAACCGTCCGGGTCAAACGTCATATTTGGCTCTTGCAGATCCAAAATTATATACCCACAACGATTCCACTACGATATTTTTGCTGGTCCTCGCACGTTTCCGCGTCCATCTAGAACAATGGCATTCCGGAATTCCACCAACTTTTTCCCAACTCGAACGCGACTTGGTGCTTGGACTTGCAGAAAGAAAAAAATACAGTGTGAATTTGAATGTTGAATACGCAAATTCGTGAATTTCGGAAATGTCCATCCCAAACAATAAAATTGCGTGTTTTCCTCTCGAAAAGAGCAACCCAAGCGCGGCCTTTGTAGAGTATTTAACTGCTGTTCCGCAAGGTCGAAACAGGGCGAAGGGCGAATCTGGCCCAGAAATCCTCCAGGGCGTTTCTTTCCATGCCAACTCTCCTTGAGAAAGTCGCTACAAAACAGGCTAACATGCTAACATGTGTAAAAATTCAAACGTGGCGCTGATCTTCAATTTCTCTAGCAAGTTTCTCAATGAATTTCTCTATGGAAAGTTAAAGATGCCCTGAATGATTTTTGATGTTCGCGTTTGCGAAACAGCAGTCTACAAGCATTATTACTTTTACTGTTGGGATAGACCAGTATTATATGTTGCCAGTAAGTGTTACTTCTAATGGGGTGTATGGTGTATGCACATTAGCCACAGCTATGTAAATGACTCCATTTTCACGCTCATTGGCACAATATGCACTATGCTAATTTCAATTTAATCGTTCGCCTAAACGAGGAGGCTCACGATATCTAGTTGTACTATTTCTTTTCCTTTTATCGATAGATGATGATATTACTTCCAAGACTCATGCCTTATGAAGCTAAAGCTTTTAATTAGAAGGAATAAATCAATAATGCTTAGAATTTTACCCAAATTCTTGACCATAGCCTTTGTAATTGTGTGTGTCCCGAGTGTATCTGGGGATGCAAAATACGAAAATAGGGGCGTAACTATAGCTAGATGCACCCGCAACGCGAAACTCGGCTCCAGTGCCGGACCAGATTTCGAGGGGTGCGGCACCAAAAAAAGTGGGGTGCGACACTAGATCTGCACCCCCCGAGGAGTGCCGTACAGGTGCCGGGCTGGTGCGTATCCGGTGCCAAAATAGGACAACAGGCGTGGCTCTAACTCGGCACCAGTTTGGCACCTGTGTCGCACCCCGGCACCCCCCGAGGAGTGCCGTACAGGTGCCGGGCTGGTGCGTATCTGGTGCCAAAATAGGACAACAGGCGTGGCTCTAACTCGGCACCAGTTCGGCACCTATGCCGCACCCACACTTTTTCTGAGCTCCGCCAAAACCTCGAAACTAGAGCCTGGCAGGTGCGTATCTGGTGCCGCCCTCCTTTTCCGTGTCGTACAGGTGCGGCACTGGAGCCGAGTTTCCCCAGTGCGGGACACATACAATAAGAGCCAGCTACCTTGGGACACAAGGCTACGGTCAAGAATTTTTATAAAACGATAAGCATTACATTGATTTATTCCTTCAAATTAAAAGCGTTTGCTTCATAAGGCATGTTTCTTGGAAGCAAATACCGTCAACTACCAATAAGAAGAAAGTACACTTAGATCTTGCGCCTCCTCCTAGGGCGGGGGGTTGCTCTTTCTCGAATGAAAACAGAGGCCGCATTCACCACTCCGTTTACCCCTGGAGAAAACTGTCCCTCGGAAAAAAATTTACCTAGAAAGCGAGATTATGTCACAAAATTTGCATTCACCACACACTCTCCTTCCCAAAAAATGCGTTCCAAAAGTTTTGTCTCTAGAGAAATGTTTACCCTTGAGTGGTGAATACGGCCTCAGGCAAATGTATCGTTCGGGTTGGACCTTGGACCTTTCCGAGTTTTGAGAAAGCAAAAAATGCAGTATAAATTTGCATGTTAAACATGCAAATGTATGCAGTAGAATGTTCAATGTTGATTAAATCCTCGATCGCGTTGGCTGAAAAATGGCGCGCTTTTATTTTTGCCGTAAAAAAGCCACCCGGCGTTTTCCAGGCAAAATGGGAGCACCAATTTGTTGGAAGCGTATGGCGGACAGTCCGCTCTCTCTTTCCCAATATCCACGCGTGTGCATTGTGACCGAGTGGTCAAAACAGCGGACTAGTAATCCCAGTCAGTGTGCTTGCCGGCAATTTCGAGCAAAATGATTCTGCCTTGCAAAGTTGTATTAATATAATGTACATGCATTGCAAGCCATAGGCGCTACGCCTAGCTTATGGGGTCTCGATGTATGGCAAAAATAGGGCATTTTGCTTCCAAGCATCAAATGTGCATCTGGTGTATACACCTTTGAAATTACGCATACACCTTCGAAATTTAGAAAATGCACCATTGATAATCCTAGACGAGGCGAAAATGCACAGGTTTATGCACGCTCGAGAAAAAATGAAAAGAACCAGAACCTTTCGTAAATGTTCATCCCGAACGATAAAAGTGCACGTTCTCCTTTCGGAACCTTATGAGAAAATTTTTAATTTTCAGGATGGTTCGCTTACTTTGTTCGTGCAAATCACTACTCTGCTCGGCCATTGTCTCCTCAGTCGGGTAAACAGGTTATTGTAGCGGAGCTAAAAAATGAATAGCGAAGATAAACAACTGCGTGGGTTAACTTGTAGCGGAGCTAAAAAATGAATAGCGAAGATAAACAACTGCGTGGGTTGCAGAATATGGTCAGAATAAGTCATTATCAATTCAGAGGCCTTATTTACCACTCCGTTTACCCGTGGAGCAAACTGTCTCTCGGAGAAAATTTACCTAGAAAGCGAGATTATGTCACAAAATTTGCATTCACCACTCACTCTCCTTCCCGAAAAAATGCACAACTGGAACGCATTTATCGGGAAGGAGAGTGAATGTTGAATGCAAATTTTGTGACATAATCTCGCTTTCTAGATAAATTTTCTCCGAGAGACAGTTTTATACAGGGGTAAACGGAGTGGTAAATAAGGCCTCAGAGCGCGTTCGAGATTCACATTATCCGGAAAAGACAAGAAAAAAAGTGGTTCGAGATAAACACAAATACCGAGAAAAAATAATATATGCAACATATTGCCGGAACTGCAAATGTATCTTACTTCAATCGATCAGTTGATACGTGGCAGCTGCATTCTTTTGGTGAACCATCTCGAACCAAAAGAGTTTCTGCCCTATCCAAGTATGCTAATCGCACTTGCGAAAATGACAAATGCCTGTCCATGTTCAGGCCATTTTACATGAATGTCAAATGCCTTGAATGTTTTAAAATTGTTCGTGGTTTTCATTCACATCCAATGTTATATGGTATGTTCACAATGAGTGGCAGGTCACGCAGAAATGGTAACTCCTTTGCGCTTGTTCAAGAGTCTATTCGGTCTAATCAGTCCTTATACTTTTTTAAGCCTAGGGTTACTCGTATGTGGAACT
>JAANDG010000879.1:0-42757 GCA_036852015.1 Pelodera strongyloides | reverse complement strand
AATCAATCAATCAGTAGCAATCTTTTTCCCTCAAGTCGGAATTATCTCACGGATAATTGAGGTATGTGAAACTGTTAGAGTTGTCTTGGACGTACTGTGACATTTACATTTAGAAATTCCTGACTCCGAATCGTTTATTATTCTGTTTTCAGATGGTTCTTCATCCGATCCGCTGGCTGCTCGGTATGGCTTCTACAGTTGACGAGAGGGCAGTCCCATTTCGCAATGCCGTCGAGATGATAGCACCGCCTAAACACCGTCGCCCTCTAAATGCTGGGCGCCTTCTATGCACCAAGTGTTTCAAAAATGAAAAGTCCATATTACTCCTTCCGTGCAGTCATGTGGCTCTTTGTGACAAATGCTATCAGAAAATCTCAAAAATTCCCACATTTACGTGCCCAATGTGTCAGTTATCCGTGGAAAGCACTATCAGAGTCGAAATCTGAACCATAAATATTCTAATGGCCTGAAATAATAACTATTGGCATGCCCGTTACAGAAAACCACCATAATATTACGCAATTGAATATGCTATCAACTGAAAAGAAAATTTTCTCATTATATTTGCTCACTATTTCAGTTTATGTGTTATTCCTTTTAATGGTAAACAATCAGATTATTATTATTATTGGTTCTCTACCTCAATCTACATTTGCTTTACGTTTTGGTTTACTTACGAAGTAGAATTGCATTCGCGATCAATGAACATTTATGTGCAGTTATTGTTCTTATCAACAGCAAATATATATGTACAGCAAACATTGCAACCTGTCAACCAGAAATATAACAAGTATTTGATGAAAAGTTATGCATAAGAAAATGATATATCTTCCTAATAGTTAGAAAAACAATGGTGTTCTTTTTCGAATTACCAGCTACGACGCTAACTTGTTAATGCTCGATTCCCCCAAATGGAAACAATTCTTTTCCATAATCAAAGCAGGATATTAAGCAAAGAAGTATTTTCTCAGTTCCACAGTTGCGAGGAAGGAGATTACTCCCTCACTGAGTTGGGGCTTCCCTGGGAGTGTTCTCTTCGTGGTGCCTTATCGACCGTAGTCCACAGGGTCCCTGTTTCGGCGGGATGGGGTTTGTCTCGCTTGCTCGCGGCCACTCCGACCCGTTTAAGCCTCGTTGGATTGCCTGTGCCTTGTTCAAAACTCCTGCGTATAACATCTGCCAAACTACTCACTCGTCTTTTCGATTTAGCTCCCATTCTTTTGACAAATTAAACAATCATCCCGCGGAAGATTTCCGTTCTTCATGCCTTCCATTTTAATTTGTTACAGAATTACACTGCGCTTTAGACTTGCTAGTTTGCCTGTTCTAATCAAAGTTTCATAAATGTGCGGTTCCTTCCACAAGCATTTGTTATAACTCTCATCGTTTCCTATGTTTTGTCTATTGCATCTTATTTGAATGAGTGCCCTATTCAATTATTTATTCGCTTTTCTTATTGTAATAAATAATCGCACACTTTCTGAACTCGAGCGGAATGTTTTTTGTAGCGGCAGTGCATCGGATTTTTATCTTGCTTTTCTATTTGTGACGTTTGTTCCTTGGTTCCTGCAACCTGGAGTCTTCAAACTGTCTTCTGTCATTTTTTTGTGGCAATTTGTTACCGATGTGTTGTCTAGACTGACGGTTTTTTTTTGGCATATTTCCAAATTTATTGTGGGTTGTTCTTTCTTTTAACATTTATTCTCTGTCCCGTGGCATTTATTCTGTTTCCCTGATCTTTTCGTTAACATTACTAGTTTTAAGTAGTTTGTATTTGTCTGCTTCTTTTCCAAACGCCAATATTTTTATTCAACCTACAGTCCTATAACATCTGCGTTTCACTTCTTTTGCATGCGAGCACTAAGCAGTGCTCTGAAGTTTTGCGTTCTCACAAGGCTTCTATCCTCAATTTAAGGCGAGTAAACATACCACCAACAATTGATCCGAATTGAACTCTTTCATACACAAAGAAGACGGACATCTCTGGTTACTCATCCTCAAAAATAACTGCTTCGCCTGTACATCTCTCAAGTTTTGACGCGTTGAGTTTACATTTCAAATTATTTTTTTTTGTGCCGATTTTCAAAGATTTGACATGTTGTATATTACAAAGTGAAGTTTTTTTTATTTTAATTTGGTTGTCTTGATGTGAAATTACGTCCAGTTCCCGTTTTTAGCATATAGAAATTTTAAATCCGTAATCAGACCGGATTTTCTGTTTTCTAAGTAAGTCAGTAGTTCTTAGTTGTAATTATTCAAAAAAAAAGGCAAATTTGTTTTGTTAACAGTGCTACACGTCATTCATATTTTATAGCGCACTTCAAGTCTCCCGCGAGTCAGATAAGCGCGAAGTTGTTGAAACAATTTCGAAGTGTACTTGTGATGACTTGTAATTGTTCACGATTGCTTCAAGAATGTGATGTTTTGTTTTGTTTCATTTCTAGGTTGCCCTTCGTGGGGCAATCTCTCCTGGGGCTTCTGGGCTTCGTACTTATTTGTTACTGTTTTCGTTTGTTTGTTTTTGTAATCTGATGGCCATCAGTTCAGCCATCTTTTCCTTATTATGCCCTTATGTCCTCTGTCATTCATTATGTTTCAGAACTATCATTGATGGGCCCCCTTCTGTGTATAAATTGTTGATAAGAAGTGTGTTCTCGTGATTTATCGCCTCCTAATTGATTGCTTATCAGCTTTTCCCACCTCGTTTTATTTCTGGAAAAATGGCTATCCTTCTTGAGTCTAGTGAACAGCGTTAGCTCACCCGCTTGACACCATTTTGAAACGTAACTCTTTATCGTTATTAACCCATTTTTGTTTCCTTCAGCACGTCTTCAATCTATTGTTTGTTCAAACATTGTTACTCATTTTGAAACCACTTAAATGACGGCAAATGGTTATGGTACTTCTGTCTGTACATAAGGGAAAAGTTTGGGGTATCAGTTGAATGGCTAGTCAATTTCATTTTTCAATCTGACAAAGTGCACCATGTGAAATTGCGAGCTCCTTGTTTGTAGAATCCACGGGTCTGCGTCCGCATTGAGGGAAAACCAACGGGCCCTAACTCAAATTTATAAGGCTGCTGTATTTTGTTTACAGCAGACTCGTTCACCTAGGGTTTCGTATCTTTTTCCTATCTAGAGACTATTGTAACGCCTTACTGTAGGCAATTACTTTTGCAGTATTCAAGGTCTATGCGGCGCAACCACTTTAACGGCCTTGATTGGCGAACATGTTTATATCTATTGCACTTCGCCGTTTTATCATACGCTCTTCAATTATTCTTTCAGTTGTATTTTTGTGGGGCATGAGCCCCATGCGTAATACAATTTATGAGAAAATGCAACTGGCAATGACTAACACGCTCTCTTGTTACAGAAACTGTTTATAAAAATTTCCACGTGTTTGTTTCTGTTAGTCGTGCATTCATTTTCCGATTCTGAAATAAAGATCAAATCTAGCCTTTCTTATAATTATGTCGCATATCTAACGGAATGCAGAATCCTCAGAGAGCCACTTTGTCAATTAGACAGCAATCGTAATAATAATTCAATCAAGTCAAAAGTTAGATATCCGCCCTTTGGTTCTTTGGGAATATTTTATGCAATTTAAGAATTGCTTTTAATGGTTTTGTAGTTTGTGTCACCACGTAAAGCTTCCCTACATTGTTCCAGTTTTGGTTCTGTAGCAAAATACACCTTGCTGAAATTTACATTAATACTTACAATTGACAAATTTTCCAACCTTGTGAATGGTCGCAGACTGTCATTCCCAAGAAGCGCACCACCGGCTGTTTGCTTTGTAACTTATACTGTGGGTACATTGGATTGCACTACTTTTCGGGATTTCTATCTTTCTCTGAAGCATTTTTCTCTCTCGAAAGCAGAAAAAATCGCGGGGAGTACTTATCTCGTAACTTGTAGTTAGTTAAATACTCCAACACTAAATAATATTTTCAACTCGGGACAAGAGTTTAGGGCTAGTCCAAAACGAGCCTTTCTCTTTGCAAGCCCACATCGACATTTACCTGGGTCTTTCCTGGACACTTTCTAGTCCATTGTTGAATTTATTGATGTTGGCGCAAAAAAATCTACGAATACACGCAAATTCCGCCTGAAAGAAATTGTCAAACGATATTACATTTTCAATAAATACATTCTGAACTAGGTACTTACTTGTTCACCACTCTTCTTCCGCTATCTTTTTGTTTAGTTTGTCTTGTTTCGTTTCGAATTGTTAAACCCACGAATGGGGCTTTGTGCGTCTCTAACGTCCTCTTTCCCTCGTTTCCGTGCCGTACTTTGCGTTCTTTAGAATAAATTGTTAAAGCGTCTACCTTTTTCTCCTTTCTTCACTCTATCATCCACATAATGGTGTTCAGTCGCGCAACGTCCGCAGTACCAGTCCAGTTTATATGCTCATATTCTCATCTTCACATTTCAAATATTGCAATTTACGATGATATGTGATGAATTTAATTAGTCATTTTCTCCACTAATGGTCTAATATTATATTGGAATTGTGTGTGCATCTTCCTTTACTCACATCGTTCTAGTTCTAGTTTAAATATGTATTTATTTATGCAAATGCATACAGGTCTGTCTGTTCAGTTTTACTCGATATACGTGTTGGACAAAACTATAAACATGACCATTGTTTAACTAATGCATGCGTTTTGTTGCTGCGTCGTTGAATACGCAGGCCGCCCTATTTTTCCTTGTCCTTGTTGTAGTCTACCTTTGAAAGTCATTTTTCAAGACACAGTACACCATTTACTCTTTATTACACTTGATCGTAGATATCAATCATGCAATCCCAAATAAACCAAATGTTTGTATTTGAAACTGAAAAAACGGAAACTCCGACATGCCAGCTGTCTTTGAAGTTTTGGCAAATAACTCAAAGTGCAAACTTATTTTATGAATGACATTCAATGGACATATTGATTGAGTATTAGATATTCAAAAATATATAATTTTCATAAAACTACCAGTTGTCATACGAGAGCTACCTTGACTTCCTAACTGCGTTGCTTGTTTCGCGGGATTATGCCAGAGTACTTTTCGACTTTTTTTTCGAAAATAACTCTGGAGTCTCCGCCTATAGGAGTAGTTCTATGAAACAACGCCGTCGTAATGTCTTTGCGTGATCACTAAGACAGTACGAACCTATAATTCTCAATTTATCTTGTCTTAATTTTTGTATAAGCAAACTCCATGAATTATTGTTATAATTAAACATTGGTCGAACGGTGTGCAATGTTATTTATTGCCTATTCGGTACATATCTTCGCTTTATAAACACTCTATTGGGATATTCCACCGCTCCTAAAAGATTCCTATTTATTCACTCCAATGTCGTTTTCTGGTCAGTTTTCGTAATGTTTTGTCGAAATATAATGTTAGATAGACATGGACCTTAATTAATATCATGCAAATTTCAGTGCTGGGTCTGAAAATCGAAAGAAACGGGCGGGTTTTAACTGGAATGGTGCACGTCTTTAACCGACAACATGCGTTTTCTATAGGTGAGTTGAATACCGTGCTTTTGTGCTCATGATAAGAAATACTTGGTTAGAGATTAATTTTTTACTTCAAGATAGAATTGCTTGGAAAACGCTACAAGAGCTCCGGATTTCATTTTTTGACCTCTTCGGTGGGTGTCAGGAAAATGTGCAATTTGTCAACATGTTCACGCTGAAAATCAGCAGGTTGAGCTTTTAGGCATTGAAGTAGTATGGTGGTATAGCAGGCTTCCCCAAAATCTAAACAATATTTTAAGATAAATTTTATTTCTGAAAATATTATGAAGACAGAAAATAGTGTTCATAATTTCAGGTGGTGCACTATCACTTTTCATCTTCACATCACTCGTCTCTAACGCGGTGGCTGCTGCCGCAAGGCGCCGCACAACTGAAGTTAGTTTTTCCTGAAGATCTATGACTAAGTGACACCATACTATAACCGTCATAGTATTGTACAATGCGACTAGCAGCGTTTGCCCTCCTATATAGCTAGTTGCTGCTTGGAAACGCTCGTCAAAATTATATGACGACTGTGTATTGGTTACAACTATAGCGCTTCGTATCCATGGACATTTTCCCTTAGAAAGCGTTCATGAATTGTATTCATCGTATTAGTTGCCTTCAGAAAATTATATAATGTCCTCAATTTTGGAATCAATGAAAATATGCGCGTTATTACCATTCATGAATTTAATATATCACGGCTAACAGCAAACTAAACTGTCCTCTTTGAGAAAGAAGAAAGATTGAGATTTTTTGGAACATAGATGCCCCTTGATTATCTTCTTTGTCACATGTATATAAAGACTTGTTATTACCACCAACATCAACAATAGAGAAAAAGTGGCAAAATTGCCCATCATTAAAGGCTGATCTTACTTAAATTACACACCGAAGTTTTAAAGTTCTTAGTTCTTTCACAGTCTGGACAGTTTTTGTCGGAAAGGGCGTACGAGAAAGTTTACGGAAACTATAACACATAAGAATGAAACAAACCACGTTGGTCTTGCCTTGCATACTATTCAGAGTTTATGGGTTTACGAACAGTTTATATTCCTATCATGATTCCGTTTTAATTTAGAATGAGACCTACTTCGAGAATGCGGTAGCATTGAATCCGGTTGGCGGCTCAGGTTCGGACCTTCGCCCCATTAATGTAATCACTCTGGAGAAGGAGCCGTTGGTTAGTGGAAGTAGGGTGGAGCCAATGGGAGACGAGGTCCGAGAGTCCCCGTTCCTGGGATACACGTAAGTCACTCATTATCTTGGAAGGGTCAAACTTTTGATATTGAGAGGTTTGTCCTTGGTTTAAAGGAATGAGGAATAACTTGCTTGAAAATCAATCCATCGATAAGCTTGAGAGTTTCGACAGTGAAATACATATGCTTTTAACTTCACATTTATAAAAGTTTATTCTTGCTGCTTCCCCGAAGGAAAGCGTTCCAAAATTAGTAGACACATGTTGAAATGGTCTCTGTTTGATACTAACCTCAAACTTGGGTATTTAAACCGACGCTGCAGCTATCCCCGTTCCTAAACGTTATTCACGCGCTAGACGACACGTGCGATTACGCTCCGCAGCAGTTTTTCTTGCATTCCGACGAGGATGCTGCACAGCTTCGTATTTGTGCGAACTTTGCTGCCGACCGGACAGCACAATAGCACGCGCCATACGACGTCACCACACGTGACATTCGGCTCACTGGCTTGCTCATAAACTTACCTGGCTGGGAGGCTCTCGCGATCATGAAGGCGGGACCTCCATGGTGAGGCTTAGCCATTGCACTTTCGGCTAGGTTGACCCGTGTGGCAGCTCCGAGTTGGGGTTCGCCAACAGCTAAATTTTTGCGTGAGGGGCTGCGTTCGCGCGGCCCTGTTAATTATGAAGACGAGTGTGTGCGAACTGTTAGCGTAGCTGGAATTGGATTCAACGTTAGTTAGTTGGTTTGCAAGATAGGCAGCTAGGGTTCTGCGTAAGTTGGTTGCTCTTAAAACACCCGACATTTTGCCACACGGTTTTCTACCAGAAAACCCTGTGGCAAGATCAGTCTAGACTGATATACATCTTGCCACCTTATTTTCTACCAGAAAACCCTGTGGCAAGAATACATCTTGCCACCTTGTTTCTACCAGAAACAATGTGGCAAGATCAGTCTAGCTGAAAACATCTTGCCACACTGTTTTCTACCACCCTGTGGCAAGAGCAGTCTAGGCTGAAAATACACTGCCACATGTTTTCTAGGAGAAAACCCTAGGTGGTTTTCTACCAAAAACCCTGTGGCAAGTCTATCGTGCTGTGGCAAGATCTAACTGAAATAATCTTGCCACCTGTTTTCTAGGAGAAAACCCTGTGCAAGATCAGTCTAGGCTGCTGAAATACATCTTGCCACTTTTTTCTGGAAAACCCTGTGGGAAGATCAGTCTAGGCTGAAATACATTTGCCACACGGTTTCTACCAGAAAACCCTGTGGCAAGATCAGTTTAGACTGAAATACATCTTTTTTTGTTTTTTTTTTACCAAAAACCCTGTGGCAAGATCAGTCTAGACTGAATACATCTTGCCATCTTGTTTTCTACCAGAAAACCCTGTGGCAAGATCAGTCTGGGCTGAAATACATCTTGCCACATGTTTTTATACCAAAACCCCGTGGCAAGATTCAGTCTGGGATGAAATGCATCTTGCCACACTTGTTTTCTACCAGAAAACCCTGTGGCAAGATCAGGCAGGCTGAAACACTTGCCACACTGTTTTTACAGAAAACCCTGTGGCAAGATCAGTCTTGAAATTGAAATACTCTTGCCACACGGTTTTCTAGGAGAAAACCCTGTGGCAAGATAAGTCAGCTGGAAATACATCTTGCCACAGGTTTTCAAAAGAAACCCTGTGGCACGATCAGTCTAGACTGAATACATCTTGCCACTGTTTCTACCAGAAACCCTGTGCAAGATCAGTCTAGACATACATCTTGCCACACGTTTTCTACCAGAAAACCCTGTGGCAAGTCAGTCTAGACTGATATACATCTTGCCACCTTGTTTTCTACCAGAAAACCCTGTGGCAAGATCAGTCTAGACTGAAATACATCTTGCCACCTTGTTTTCTACCAGAAAACCAATGTGGCAAGATCAGTCTAGGCTGAAATACATCTTGCCACACTGTTTTCTACCAGAAACCCTGTGGCAAGATCAGTCTAGGCTGAAATACATCTTGCCACACGGTTTTCTACCAGAAAACCCTGTGGCAAGATCAGTCTAGGCTGAAATACATCTTGCCACACGGTTTTCTACCAGAAAACCCTGTGGCAAGATCAATCTAGACTGAAATACATCGTGCCACCTTGTTTTCTACCAGAAAACCCTGTGGCAAGATCAGTCTAGGCTGAAATACATCTTGCCACACTGTTTTCTACCAGAATACCCTGTGGCAAGATCAGTCTAGGCTGAAATACATCTTGCCACACGGTTTTCTACCAGAAACCCTGTGGCAAGATCAGTCTAGGCTGAAATACATCTTGCCACACGGTTTTCTACCAGAAAACCCTGTGGCAAGATCAGTCTAGGCTGAAATACATCTGCCACACGGTTTTCTAGGAGAAAACCCTGTGGAAGATCAGTCTAGGCTGAAATCTCTTGCCACACGGTTTCTACAGAAAACCCTGTGGCAAGATCAGTCTAGGCTGAATACATCTTTGCCACGGCTAGGAGAAAATGGCAAGATTCTAGACTGAAATACATCTTGCCACCTTGTTTTACATCAAACAAACCCTGTGGCAAGATCAGTCTAGGCTGAAATACATCTTGCCACTGTTTCTAGAAAAACCCTGTGGCAAGATAAGTCTAGGCTGAAATACATCTTGCCACACGGTTTTCTACTGAAAACCTGTGGCAAATGTCCTGGGCTGAAATACATCTGCCATTTGTTTCTACCAGAAAACCCTGTGGCAGATCATCTAGACTGAAATACATCTTCACACTGTTTTTAGGAGAAAACCCTGTGGCAAATCAGTCTAGACGGAAGAAGAAGAGAAACAGAAAGAAAAAAAAGGAAAAACCCTGTGGCAAGATCAGTCTAGGTGTAACATCTGCCACCTTGTTTTCTACCTACCCTGTGGAGAAATACACACCTGTGGCAAGATCAGTCTACGCGCTGAAATAGAAAATCTTGCCACTGTTTTCTCCAAAAACCCTGTGGCAATCAGTCTAGGCTGAAAAATCTTGCCACGTTTTCTACCAGAAAACCCTGTGGAAGATCAGTCTAGCGAAATACTTGCCACGGTTCTCCAAAAACCCTGTGGCAAGATCAGTCTAGGCTGAAATACATATTGCCACTTGGTTTTACCAGAAAAACCCTGTGGCAAGATCAGTTTAGTTGAAATACATCTTGCCACCTTGTTTTCTACCAGAAAACCCTTTGTTTTCTATCTAGGAGAAAACCCTGTGGCAAGATCAGTCTAGACTGAAATACATCTTGCCATCTTGTTTTCTACCAGAAAACCCTGTGGCAAGATCAGTCTAGGCTGAAATACATCTTGCCACATGGTTTTCTACCAGAAACCCCTGTGGCAAGATCAGTCTGGACTGAAATACATCTTGCCACACGGTTTTGTTTTCTACCAGAAAACCCTGTGGCAAGATCAGTCTAGACTGAAATACATCTTGCCACCTTGTTTTCTACCAGAAAACCCTGTTGCAAGATCAGGCTAGGCTGAAATACATCTTGCCACACTGTTTTCTACCAGAAAACCCTGTGGCAAGATCAGTCGAGGCTGAAAGGCTGAAATTGAAATACATCTTGCCACACGGTTTTCTAGGAGAAAACCCTGTGGCAAGATCAGTCTAGGCTGAAATACATCTTGCCACACGTTCTACCAGAAAACCCTGTGGCAAGACCAGTCTAGACTGATATACATCTTGCCACCCTGTTTTCTACCAGAAAACCCTGTGGCAAGATCAGTCTAGACTGATATACATCTTGCCACACTGTTTTCTACCAGAAAACCCTGTGGCAAGTTCAGTCTAGACTGATATACATCTTGCCACCTTGTTTTCTACCAGAAAACCCTGTGGCAAGATCAGTCTAGACTGATATACATCTTGCCACCTTGTTTTCTACCAGAAAACCCTGTGGCAAGATCAGTCTAGGCTAATACATCTGCCCCTGTTTTCTCCAGAAAACCCGTGGCAAGATCAGTAAAAAAATCTTGCCACACTGTTTTCCAAGGGAAAACCTGTGGCAAGCTTTGCCACACTGTTTTCTCCTAGAAAACCCTGTGGCCACATTTTACCTGAAAAAATCTTGACACACGGTTTTCTACCAGAAACCCTGTGGCAAGATCAGTTTAGACTGAAATACATTTGCCACCTTGTTTTTCTAGGAGAAAACCTGTGGCAAGATCAGTTAGGCTGACAAATCTCCACATTTGTTTCTACCAGAAAACCCGGACAGCAGAGGCTAGGCTGAACTACATCTTGCAAGGGTTTCTATCTACCTGTGGCAAGAAGTCCATGTGACAAGATCAGTCTAGGCTGAACACATCATGCCACACTTGTTTTTATCTAGGATAAAACCCTGTGCCACTGTTTTCTACCAGGCAAGACACCCTTGCCACATTTGTTTTCTCCAGAACCTGTGGCAAGATCAGTCTATTGAAATAACTAGAAAACACTGTGGGAGACAGTGTAGGCTGAAAGAAACTACCCACATTGTTATCTAGGAGAAAACAATGTTAATCGAAAAACACGAATAAAAACGACAGCAAATTAAAACAATAGACATATATACAAAATAATAGATATATTGCGAATTACGCAAAACATCCTCGAAAATATCATGAAAATTCTCAGCGAAGCGCAAAACGCTCGGCCGAGCGAGGATCCCTGGCGCCGGCGACCACCCGCTCCTGTCCCGATCGATAATTCGCCGCCACGCGGCACGCAACGCGGAGCCATCCAGGGTGGTCCGGTCGATAGAACATCCTGATACACACGGTTGTCTTCGGGAATGCATTTAAGGCACCGATCATGGTTAACTTTCGTTAATACAACTAATTTGTAACTAAAAAACGGAGTTGAGATGAATTTTGTACAATTTCAGATGGGATTCCCCATCCCAAGTCATCCCGAGGAAACCGATGTAAGCAAGTCACTAGTCACAATTCAGTGAATAGCTTTTCAATGGGCGCAGTGTACGATGTCAAGCCACGCGTGGATAAGAAAAATAACACCCAGTTTCACAAATGTTTTGCTTAAAATCTGCAGTTCTTCGTTAGCTGTGTATTTAGCCAAGTGTTTTAGTGATTCAGTCGCTTACCGAATACTGAGAAATGTCCAAATTTATGTTTTTGTAGTGGCTGCGGCCGTTTTTATAGGAAATTTTCTCACAAGTGCTGGATTTTGTGTCCATTTTACTGAATACTACTGTATACTGAATTACCGGGATACTTCCACCGCTAAGTACGCATCCCATGTTGTAGGAGCACTAAGTAAATGTTGGTGAAAACGGCCTCAGTTCACGCCTTACACGAAATATACGATAAAATGCTCCTCGATACCGATGCTTGTCACATTTGTCTGTGGGCCTTCCTCTCAGCGCTTGAATTATCAAACATTTATAAAAAAGAGACTCGCCTTTCCCCAGAGTTCGTAAAATTTTTTTGCAAAGATAAGCTGTTACACTAAAAGTTTAATATCGCTACCATAAACCTTCTATGATGGCCAAATGATGCTTGTGACGGTTCTTGAATAAGGTAGTTTATTTACGTTTGTTAGCTATGGGTCTGTCCACGTCCATAATAAACGTGTCAGTTACATAAATGCACAAAATAGCGGATCTTTGGTTGTGGCCTCCTTATCGGTTTAAACTTTAGGCGAAGATAAGTTGCTTAGCCTAAAGGGTTACATATCATAAAACAGCTGCCTGCTAATGATAAATAATTTGTCTACAACATTATATGTTTCCCAGCCACGTTCCGACGTTCCTTTGTTTGCTTTTATGATTTATTTCGGCTGGTTCAGTTTAAATCCTACCATGTTTGCCTAATATTCTATATTACTTGTAATCTATTATGTCAATAAGGTCGTCTTACCACCTTTACGCATGTGTAAGTAAATAAATAACACGTGGCTTAACTTTCTACGTGACAGTTCTTTTGCGTCGTCGAAGGATGTAACTCTTTGTTTATTATATGTTAATCTCCATTTCTAATATATTACTAGGAAAAACATTCATTGACCGGAAATAAAATGCCTGCGGAGGCTGGTATTATGCTAGCGCATCTGTTAGTGCATTTTTTTTGTAAATCATATCAGAAACTAAGGCCGTAGCAGTGTCTTCTACAAATTCTCCAACGTGGAAATTCTTTGGCACAAACTCATTCTCGCACACTCGAAGCGAATTCGCTTTAGCAGAGTGTATAATGGTGCGAATTCCTTTGAACATTACTCTGGTCAAAATATTCTTTTTCTTCTTGCATAAAACCATACATAGGCAACTTATTGTTGTAATATTTATATATAAAACCCGTAATAATCTTTCACAATGCAAGCACTGGCAAAATCGGCGAAGAATCTTTATGCTTCCAAATCCTGACACTGGATTAGGATGAATATTACTGCCAATCAACCACCCTGGACGAAGGACACACAAGGTAAACGCTACACACAATTCGCAATTCGTTTTTGCTTAGAATATGGAATGAAGAAATTTTTTCGTACAAATAAGGTATGCCTAACCATTTTGTTACAAACGAATCGTTACTGTTGGAAACAAAAAAAAACGTTTCATAATTGGAGCAGATCTTACATGGAAACCCCATAACTGTGCGTGTGTGTTTGTGTGTGTGAGAGTGTGTAGTGGTAAAGTACGTGATGTTCATTGATTTGTTTTCATTAAAGCGAAATACCAGCCGGTTTTTGAAACGTATCTCAAATATCAGCATTCTTATGCAGTTATGCTAAAAGGGGTCTATTGGGGTCTATTTTTCATTCAAATTTATGATCATTTGCATATGAAAGATAGGAAAGCAGGCAGGGAGTACTCGATGCGTTTCAAAAACCGGCCGGTATTTCGCTTTAAGGTTTAGATGAGTTAAGTTAGATAATTGTTTTAGTGAGACTTTAGTTGACAATCTAATACTTCATTCTCTCCTCTTTTCTTGTTTATCATGTTGTAGTACTCGAACGACACATTTGCACTTTAGTATATGCTTGCACGCTTTCTTAGTAAATATATTGTATAACATTTATTTGTTATTTTAGTCTATTTGTTTTATTTGATACCAGCCGTTCGAAGAGCCCTACGGGCTCTTCTCCGACTGGAGGAATCGGCCTTCGGCCGATTCCTCTTACACACTGTTCAAACCTTACACACTGTTCAAAAAAACTTTCATTTACGTTTATGTGGAAACGTATAATTTGGTTCTGGACTTCAGCGTTTTTGCAAATCATGCAAATTTGCTATCGCACTTCTCTTCTCCTATAACATCTCCTATAATATCCTCGACATATAAGCTAGCATAGCTCAACAGGTAGAGCGTTGGACTGTGAATCGAGAGATTGTGTGCTGCTGTGGGTTCGAATCCCGCCAGCGGCAAAGATTTTGTATGTTCTCTTTCCATTGTGAATAGAAAATTTTCTTTATGAAAGGATTTCGTTATGTTCACACAAACAAAAAAGTAAACTCTTCTCCTTTATATAATAAGAAGATATCTTCTTGTCATACACTTATGGTCCTCCGAAATACTTCTTGGTATTCAGGCTATATGTAAGTAACTAAATAATAAGTCACTAGAGTGCGGCCCTAGTGAAACTTATTATATGGCGACCGCTGTAGATGTAAATGTTTTTAGTTTGATGTTTTTGCTTTTAGTTTGGTGTTTATTTTATTTTCAAACTAACAACAATTCTCATGCAGCATGGCGACCAAAATAACAGCTGCGTTATCCGATTAATCTTAGTGTTTGTTACTGACCCTTCATTATATTCATTAAGGAAAACATTCATGATTGCTTATTTCTTGCCCAGGGGGCTCACGTCTCGTTTCGAAGAAAATATATTCCTTGGGTTCAAATCGGGGCACTTCGCGCCGGACCGCGACGCGCGGGAAGGAATCGTTCGGGATTCCCATTCCTAGCGCAGGTGCGCCTGCGAATCCAAGGAAAAAAGTATAAAAGGCGTGTTAGCGCCTTGGTGTCAGTTTTTTTGTTCGAGGGCTCACGTGGGGCGGTGTCAGACTGGTGTTGACTCTTAGCCAACAAACCCACTGACATTGCCACCGCCCGCCCACCAAAGCCGCAATTTTTGCGACTTATTGGCCATATTTGCACTCTCGTTTTTTCGCTCCCGGTCTCCTGTGCCCGTCGTCGTGGGCGAAACCGAGCTGAGTATGAGGCAAACCTGAATGAACACTTTCAATTTCAGATGGCCGTCTCGGAGGGTAGATCACCCAGTAGATCACCCGCGAGGCAACCCCGTTCCCGGTCCAGAGACTCTAGCGGATCCAGGTCAGGGTCTAGCCCCAGTTCAAGCCGTGATTCTAGCCCGGGCTCAGTAGCCTCTTCAGGATCCGAGCACTCCATCCAGACGCAGTCCAAGGACAAAGGATCCGAGGTGAGGTCTTGATAACTGGACAGCGATTGGGTCGGTTTAGGAGCCGGAAGGGAATCGGGGGACATAGGAGTAGTGTGCACTCCATTACCTTTTCTCTTTCAGTACCGCATCCCGAAACTGAGTGCCAATCCTGAAAACTTCCCGCCACCTCCGTCAGTAGAGGTAGAAACTTCCCGGCCGATCGCCCCGGTCTCTGTAGGAGAGCTGAAGGTTTTTCAGGACGCTGCTCGAGGGTGAGTGCCCATTTTCAAATAGATCAGGCCTTTGCATGAGGTTCATGAGCGTCGGTGCGGTGCGTAGAGGGTAAGTGCAGACAGGAGCCTTAGTGCCAAGGCGGAACTTACCTTTATTAACATAGCTTACCCGTGACACTGTTTAGGAATGGGTGGTCCTTCTCACGCCTGTCGGAGTTCATCGCTAAGATTCCGGTTCCCGGAGGGTCACAACTGGGGCTAACCCCCTTGGTAGACAAGGCGCTAAGACCGAGACACAACCCGAGGAGGGTGGAAATGAGCCTGAGCCTCATGGATACAGTTCACTCTGCGTCCCTGGCTGTGTTGTCAGAAGTGGTAACATCCAGGTACGTTTCGGATACGACCCTGTCCCCCTTATTCATGATTACACCGTTGCATTCATGATTACACCGTTGTAACGGCACTGGCCTTTACCGGCTGGAATTGGCGGGGAGCGAGGTAGTCTCGTTCAGAGGTGCAGATACTGAATTTCATGTTTCCACTGATTTAGAGCACTCATCATCGCGGGAGACACGAAAGCGGCTATGGCACATCTTGAAGCCACAACTCACTTGCTGGCGGGCCAAATCTCCGGATTCATATACTTGGAACGCGAAACAATCTTGAGATCGCACGGTGAGTTACTTGGGAGTTGAGAGATTATCTGACCGTGAGTTTCGCCCTCACACACATGTTTGCCTAAGTCGAGGCTAGATAGGAACGGAGCGCGAGCTCTTTCAGTTCCAGTACATTAACGTTCCAGCACATTAACGGTATAATGTAACGTGTTATATTACAGGAATCCTCGTGAGGCCTGTGACGACAGAGATAAGGGAGGCCCGGCTGGAGTCCGACTCTACCCAGACAACGGCGGATGGTTCTAGCCGAGTAAACCTGTTCGGATCGAGCCTCATTAAGTCCATCGAGGAATCGACCTCGAGTGCTGAGCTCCTCTCGAAACTGAAACCCCGCGGCGGGGCTCGCAGGCGCTCCCGATCGCCAGCCCGCAAGAGGCACAAAGCAGCCCATAACAGAGACGTTGCGGATAAAGCGCACACTAGCAGGTTGGTAGACACCCTCCCCTTTACGTTGATAACTGGGCCGCTGTCGGTGGGAGGGCGTGTCGCGACATTTATTGTTAACTGGAGAATGCTCACAGACAATCATATCCTGCTGGGTTACGTAGAGGGTTATAGACTGCGCTTTCAGCGGGTACCCCCATCTCTGTCCCCTTTCACTCCAGGTAGACCCAGGGCTAGTAATGAAGTGCGTAAAGAGGCCGAGGACCTACTTACTAAGAACGCGATCAGGGAAGTCAATGCGGGTGAAAGGGTATTCCTTAGCACGGTGTTCACAGTACCGAAAAGCGACGGTTCGCTCAGACCAATTATAAATCTGAAACCATTGAACCAATCCCTAGTCAAAACACACTTTAAGATGGATACCCTAAGATCGCTGGGGGACGTGACCAGAGAGGGAGACTGGTTCGCGAAAATTGACCTTAAAGACGCGTATTTACACATCCCGATCCACTCAGATCACCAGCCGTTTCTTTCCTTTTCCCTGGGAGATAGAGCTTTCTCGTTTACTTCATTACCCTTTGGTCTAAACGACGCACCCAGGGTTTTCACAAAATTGATGGCAGTCCCCATTGGGTTCTTGAGAAGTAAAGGTGTGCGTTGCGTGGTGTACCTGGATGACATCTTATTGGCGGCCAGCTCGAGGGAGCTATTGTATTCGCACGTGTCCCTAACCCTAAAAGTATTAGAAGCGCTGGGGTTTACGATAAACCACCGTAAATCGGTCACAACCGCGCAGAGGGAGATAGAGTACTTGGGCCTTTTACTGTCCTCCAACCCCCTTTCACTAGCGTTAACCGATAACAAGAGAGAGGAACTAAGGGCAATAGTTCAGGAGTTGTGTTTCAGCACACGCTTAACAGCAGAGCGCTTAGCGAGCAGATTAGGGAAGGTAACCTACGCCGCGCAGGCAGTCCCCTGGCTATCCCTCTTTATTAGACACTCCCAAAGGGCCTTGGCATCGGCCTTGAGAAGGTCGAATAACGATTACTCCGTCCCGATTACTTTAGACCCACAAGCTAAGGAAAACCTCTCAAAGCTCTCCAGCTACCTTACTGACCGAGCCCCCTTGTCCCTGTTAGGGTTAAACCCACAGTTGGTAATCACCTCAGACGCTTCCAGAAAGGGCTGAGGGGCCGTCTGCGGAGGGAAAGAAACAGGAGGTAGATGGGCGACCCCGGAGACGGCCAGCCACATTAACTGCTTAGAGCTCAAGGCAGCGTTCTTCGGGCTCCTCTGTTTTGCCACCGAGATATCTAACGCGCACATCCTTTTGGAGATCGATAACACAGCCGCGGTAACCTACATCAATAGGTGCGGGGGTACAGGTAGCAAGGAACTCTCCGAGCTAGCGATAGAGTTATGGTCCTGGGCGCGTAAGAGGAGCATTACTTTGCAGGCAGTCCATAGGCCCGGGTGGCTAAACGATAGAGCAGATTTTCAGTCTAGAAACTTTAACGACCGCCTCGAGATCAGTCTGACGCACAGCGTAGCCACCGCAATTTTTAGGGAGTGGGGACGCCCGGAGGTGGATCTTTTTGCCTCCCGCCTGAACACTAAATGCGAGAGGTTCTTCTCTCTGAGCCCAGATCCACAAGCAGAAAGGGTAGATGCGTTCAGAAGCCAGTGGCCGAAGGTCTTATGCTACGCGTTTCCCCCGTTTTGCCTCATCGGCCGGGTGTTGGCTAAAGCGCGGGTAGAGAACGTCGAATTAATCTTAATCACCCCTGACTGGCTTTCGCAGCGTTGGGCCCCGGTCGCAGCGGAATTAGCTCAGTGTAACCCCTTATTACTTCCAGACTCCAAGGACTTGCTCCTCGACCACAACATGTCACCCCATCCCATCCTGAAGCAGACCCGAATAAGACTGTTAGCCTGGAGAATCTTACCGTCGCGCTCCAAGGGGCTGGCCTTTCCGGTAGTGCCGCGTCCACTGTAGTCCGCTCCTGGGCCCCCAACACTGTGAAACAGTATAATTCGAACCTACGTTTATGGCAAGGGTACTGCAGCCGATTAGGGGAGAGCCCTCTTAAGAAATGTACGGCCAATATTATTAACTTCCTTTCCACCCTCAGCGAAGAGGGAAAATCGTATTCCTCGGTAGCGTCGGCAAGAGCGGCGATCACATCTTATTGGGAAACAGCACCGACAGCAGTGGGCGCGCTGGACGAGAACTTGCTTAGCCGCTTCATGAAAGGGGTCTTCAGGGCGAAGCCCCCATTACCAAAATACTCTAGTACCTGGAATGTGCAAGACGTGTTAGACCTCTTAGAGAGTTGGGGGGACAACGCGGCCCTCTCCCTAAAGCACATTACTATGAAGACAGTTACCCTCCTTGCCATATGCTCCCCCCAGCGGGTTTCCGAACTAGCCGCCCTCTCCACATCCCTGATGCGTTTAAGCCAGGACTCAGTGTCCTTTACTCTAGCGATGTCCAAAACGCGGCGCATGGGTCCCGCGCAATCGGTTTCATACCTACGGTTTCAGGAAGCGCCAGTTCTATGCCCCCTGGTTACCTTGACGCATTACCTAGAGCGGTGCCAGGCGATTAGGAGCAGTGATAAGGTCTTCGTAGCCCATAAGAAACCTCACAAACCAGCCACCCCCGCGACTATCGCCAGATGGGTCAAAGAAACGCTGAGACTTAGCGGCATAGACGGCTCCTTCGGGGCCCACTCCACTAGGGCAGCAACCACCTCGCACGCTGCATTAAAAGGGGTTTCACTTGCTGCAATCATGAGAGCAGCCAATTGGGCTCCTAATGCCAGCACCTTCCAGCGGTTCTATAATAAACCCGTAGTGAGCAATGAAGTGCAGGAGGCCGCACTAAGGTCGGTAACCCACCCTTAACATAGTCGTTGAACTAGCAATCATGAATGTTTTCCTTAATGAATATAATATTTTATTATACGATATAATGGACTATTATAGATGTATAATATTTATTATATATAATTAAGTAAAACATTCATGGGCCCACCCTCCCTGGGTTACCAGATTATCATATTAACGGTTTAATTTGCAGAGGACGCAGACAAGCACCACGCGACAAGAAGACAACCGGAGGGCGAGCACAAGGCAAGGACAAGCCGAAGAGGAAAACGTCGAACTAATTTCCTTCGCTAGAGGACTTAAACCTTCCCTGATAGTGTAGGGCGAAATGATTCCTGTCACTATAGTGATTAAGCCTTCCCTGTTAGCATCCCTAACTGCTGGTTTATCATAGTGGTCGCCACAGTGTGATCCATTTCAGTTCAAGTTGTTGTTGGTTGTATTAACCCAGGATCGGTTAGAGTAACTCATAACCTATCCTCAATGTTTGCATGTCGTTATTAACACAGTCCGATCTCCTACCTTGATTCTACGAGTAACCTTCGTTCGGACCACAAACATGTTCGTTATGAATAAAGTTCTACCTTTTTTCACCACTGTCTTTCTCTATAAGGGAATTACCCTCGTAAAAAAAAAAAAAAAAAAAAAAAAAACTGACACCAAGGCGCTAACACGCCTTTTATACTTTTTTCCTTGGATTCGCAGGCGCACCTGCGCTAGGAATGGGAATCCCGAACGATTCCTTCCCGCGCGTCGCGGTCCGGCGCGAAGTGCCCCGATTTGAACCCAAGGAATATATTTTCTTCGAAACGAGACGTGAGCCCCCTGGGCAAGAAATAAGCAATCATGAATGTTTTACTTAATTATATATAATAAATATTATACATCTATAATAGTCCATTATATCGTATAATAAAATAATGTTGTTTATATCCGATGATAAAAGAAAGGGGCACTTTATCATTGGTTGTTCAATTCTTTGAGTTTTAGATATATATTGATTATATGTATGTTCTCCTCGTTTAATAATTTTTTTTTCTTTTAGTTCTGATATTCTCCTCCAAATGTGGATATCTCACTGCCGTCATATTAATAATAAGAGTGATTTTAAGATTGTTAATTTATAAAGCTAAGAGAGAGGACAACTTGTGGTGTTGACTCTAGGGTACTAAGTGAGTGTGTGGCCCTACTGAATTAGTATTTGCCCACACTAGCCCATGCGCGGTAGTAATTCTTTGTATTTTAGGTATCTATTGATTATATACATGTTCTCCTTGTTTAATAATTTTTCTTTTAGTTCTGATATTCTCCTCCAAATGTGGATATCTCACTGCCGTCATATTAATAATAAGAGTGATTTTAAGATTGTTAATTTATAAAGCTAAGAGAGAGGTCAACTTGTGGTGTTGACTCTAGGGTACTAAGTGAGTGTGTGGCCCTACTGAATTAGTATTTGCCCACACTAGCCCATGCGCGGTAGTAATTCTTTGAGTTTTAGATATATATTGATTATATGTATGTTCTCCTCGTTTAATAAATTTTTTTTCTTTTAGTTCTGATATTCTCCTCCAAATGTGGATATCTCACTGCCGTCATATTAATAATAAGAGTGATTTTAAGATTGTTAATTTATAAAGCTAAGAGAGAGGTCAACTTGTGGTGTTGACTCTAGGGTACTAAGTGAGTGTGTGGCCCTACTGAATTAGTATTTGCCCACACTAGCCCATGCGCGGTAGTAATTCTTTGAGTTTTAGATATATATTGATTATATGTATGTTCTCCTCGTTTAATAATTTTTTTTTCTTTTAGTTCTGATATTCTCCTCCAAATGTGGATATCTCACTGCCATCATCTTAATAATAAGAGTGATTTTAAGATTGTTAATTTATAAAGCTAAGAGAGAGGTCAACTTGTGGTGTTGACTCTAGGGTACTAAGTGAGTGTGTGGCCCTACTGAATTAATATTTGCCCACACTAGCCCATGCGCGGTAGTTCGCAATTCCAAGAGGAAATAAGCAAAAAGATCTCATCCTAGGAGATGAGCAGTGTTTCCAACAAACACTATGCTTTAATAAATGTAAGATGATGCAATATTGGCATGCCCTAATATAATAAGCAAATAAGACCTCTCTGTACCCTAGGGAAGAAACAAATTATCGTGTAAATTCGTGTACTTGTGGGACGCCATAAGTAGAAAAAGGAGCGCTCATCATCATCATCATTATCATCATCATCATAATTATCATTATCAGTATAAGCATCATCATTTTCATTATCGTCATTATAAGCTGCAGCAGTTTTGCGTGAATTTGTGAAGAATTGATGGCGGCTCGGCGCTGGGTGAGATATCGAAGAAAGAAAAGGAAAATGAATATATATATAATAATAAGAAGTTAAGGCATGGGCACTGTGCAGTGTTATAGGTAAGTTTTTCATAACATTGTACAGGGAAAATATATGATATTCATTATTTATCAATGGAGGAGATAATTCTTATGATGCAGGCAAGTTAATTAATTACAGTGTCTGGTTTTAAAAATAGTTTGGATATACCGTAATCCTCTCAATCGTAAACACGTAATTAAATTGCATCTCCTGAGCGAACTTTGATTCTTTTGCAAGATTTTCCAAGATATTAAAAGATAATGTTTGGAACGTAAGCCAATCCAAATTGTAATACATCATTCTTTCTTTTTTGAAAATAACTTAATGCTTATTCTTTTTTTTATGTTTATTCATTTAAATAATTTTCAATTTTTCTTTTCATATATTTTATTTCCAATCTTCCTTCGAGGAAGGGCCCTGGATAAGTATATGGAATTGCCAATCGAGTTAAGAAATGGACATAACTTTGAGGACTGTATTCTACAGTATACCGCAGTGCTCTACGATCCGATGCACGCGGAGAGAGCGCAAGAAATGATGGAAAACATCAGTCGAATGAAAAATGAAAGCCTAAGAGATTTCGCTAAGCGAGTGGAATCCCTGATGAGGAGCGCTCATCCACACCTTCAAGATCCAGAAGTGCGAATTGAGGCCAAATCTCATTTCATTTCGAAGCTTTCAACTAAAATGAGAACAAACGTCCGTCGGCAAAATCCAAAAAACGCTGGAGGAAACCATTCGTGCAGCGGAACGAGAAGAATTAATAATGGAAGACGAGATAGCAGAAATCAACGCTATCACAGAAAAAGTGGCCACTGTTTCGTTGGAAGCCAAAGTTAACGCGATCCAACAGTAATTAACAGATGTGACCAGACAGATCAATAATGTATTTGGAAACAGAAACCAAGGAGTAAACAGCTGATTGTGATAAAAGTTGATATTGATAGAAATAGCTGAGCGCATCCATTACAATACAAAATTTTTTTTTACTTTAATCTCACTTTTTAGCTTTAGTCATTTTCTTATGGTGCACCGCCCATGATTAGAACCCGGCCCCTTTATTCAAATTTCCTTTTATGCAAATTTTTGGATTCTGTTATTAGTTTGATAGATTATCTTACTTGTTGTGACATTTTCCCACAATGACGAAGGCACGAGTGTCTAACGCGTTTGATGATACACAAATTTTAAAGGTGAGTTTATCATGTGATGATAAAATAAATTGTTAGATTTATTATTATATATTAGCAACATACATTATATATATATTAACATATATTAGCGACATATATATTAGCAACATATATATTTATATCAGCAACAGCAACATATATTAATCGACTATATTTATCCTAAGAATTTATTAAAATAAATAATTTTTAGTTGGTCGAAGACACGCACAAGCATTTCCTCGCTGCTCCCAAGACTGACAGAGCCAGACAATTGCATATTTCGGTGAGCGGTTTTATCGGCGTTGTGTTAGCGATGCATCGGCGGTTTGCCTTTTTAATGCGTCAGCGATGCATCGGCGGTTCGGCGTTTTCCTTGATTTAGAAATGTTAGCGTGTCCCAATGCCTCTCGCTCGATCTGTATGTAGCAGTATTTATTATAACATTTTCAATAATATTTGTAATGTTATCTCTATTATATACGTTTAGATTGGAGCTGATTTTGACCCTGGCGCCGAATATAATCATGACCAGGATACGGTCGTCAAGGTGCAAGTTAGAGATCTGAGCGACGAGGCGGCCAAGAAGTTGGTATGCACTCTTATAAAACTTATGGGTATCTTACAATTAGACAAATATCGGGTTATGTTTTTGATTTTGCATTGCGCAATCATAGATCACCAAAGTAGCTGGAACCGTCCCCTATTCACTGTTAACTCTATCCTATTTTCCTTTGTTATCAGGTAAGTAATCAATCGATTTTCTAATATGTACCGAACATACCGTACTTAAAACAGTGTAAATCGCATATTTTAGACCGGCCACAATGAGCATTTCACCAAAATCATCGACAAACACGCAGAACAGAGAAGCGTTTGCAAACAGCTGGACCGAGTTGCCGCGTACTGTAGCGAGGTGTGTTTTATAGTTTTATTTAAAGCGATATGTCACGTGGTTTTGCTGGAAACGTATATTCTGCAAAAATAGATTTCCATGTAATTTACGCAAATTATGCGCCCTTCGGTGCGCTTCGAGGATAAAAATTGTTCCAGCATAGTGAGTTCCATACATAGACCATACGGATTTATGAAAAGATACATGCCCTCACATTCGAAAAACGCAAACGTGCGCCGCACATCCGCGGCAAACACATTGCTTCCAAATACGTAAACCCAGAATTGCAACTTCAGAAGTTCTTCGGCAACCCGTTTCCCGCACCGTCGAGAAAGTACGACTTGAACTCAGACGAGGCAATGCACTCCCGTGAGGCACGTTCCCAATATTCGGCCCTCTCCGCGTCCAGTTGGTTTTTAGTATATTCGATTGAAATTAAATAACAATCAGCTGCGTAGGACAAGACTAATTAGTTTTGTTTGTCTACACACTAATTTGACTCTGTAGAACGACTGCATCCGCGGAAAATATTCTAGAAATTAGCATACTGTAGCTGTAGATTTCCCGTAGACATCGTACCCTAGTCCGCAGAATACAGAATAATTTTCTTTCAGCCGCATGCTCGCGCCCGTTCAGCAAGGAAAGTTGCTCCACCCAGCGTAGCATCTCGTTTCGGATCAGTCGCCCGGTCTCGTCGCGAATTTCCCTTGCTCAGGTATTTGTGTTGTTTTATACCTTATACATAGTAAATGCGAATACAATGCCTTCTTGTAAAACGGTACTGTCACCGTGGGGAGGGCGACGTGCAGCTTTGACGGCAAAACAGGTGAGCCTATTACTCGCCATGCACCTCATCCTGCCATCGCCAGACTCTCGCAGGTTCTAGCTAGCCCTAGCGATATAGTTTAGTAATCTGGATAAAATTCTCAAGCGAAAACCATACAAGATTATGCCGCGAACCATGCAAATCGTACGGTGTTAATATTAAAGCGAAATACTCACTAGCCGGTTTTTGAAACGTATCCGGGACAGCCGAATTCTCACGTATTTATGCAAAGTTGCTCGAATTTAGCTCGATTTTTTATTACATGTAGGTTCATTTGCATAAGATGCATAAGAATGCTGGTGTACTCGATGGGTTTCAAAAACCGGACGGTATTTTGCTTTAAATATTTTTTTTTTAAATCGAATTCAATAATTTCTGTTTAGAAGCTAACTCCGAAGACTGACAACTCCTCTACTAAAAGCTCAAAGCTCTCGTCGTCTGCGCCCTCTTCAGTTGTCACTGCAACATCTCGATCTTTCACTTCTAAACCGTGATGATGCTCACGAATGAATGTTTAATTTGGTTACTGTAGCCAATAACTTGTGTTTAAGTTCTCGATTCTTTATTACCACCGGTATTAGTTATTCTAAGGTCTCTAGCTCTCTGCAGTCTCTAACTATTCCTCCAATCATTTATCAAATGTCTTGCTACTTTTATCTAAATTAACTATGGTTTAGCCTTATAGTCATTGATTAATCGTGGACTGTTGTAGTTTGTAGTTTTAATTGTGAAAATACATATCCAGCTTGTAGTAGATGTATGCGTATTGAGGCAACGAGGTGTGCAACGGATGTGTGTTAAAATTGTCCTGTTCATTCAGTATAAATAAACGGTGTCTCGCCGTCTCGCCCACTCACACAAAAGTGAAAAATTATCAGAAAAAGTTTTTTTACGTGGCCTGACCTTGTATTCTCTATAATCAATTTTAGTCCATTTTCAAAAAAATCTTCGCTTAAAAATGAATGAAATTATAAAAAAAACCAGCATATCACATTTTTATTAACTCTTCGGTATAACGGCATTGCAGTGTGCAAATTTGTAACAAAAAAATGTGAAAAGATAATAGAGCGCTGTGAACTATGAGAACGTAGAGACAACGAGAGGTTTAACCCTACTCCTACGGTAGTTAGGATACGATATAATGAAACACCTTGCTTACAGAGAATAAAAGAAGACATGACAAGAAGAAATATGAAAATAAGCTGCCGAACGTAAATACGAAAATTTGTTTTAAATTTTTTTTTTTAATAATTTGTATAAGCGCAAGTAAGATAAAAACTTAGAAGTAAGCGTAAATTTCCCTAGCCCGATTCTCATTTGTTGCTACTAAATCGATGTTCATTCTATATTTCAAACAAAGTACAGTACACATTACACTTCGTGTCTGGTGTCTCCTGAAATAACATGCTCTCTTAACTATTTCGAGACATAAAAATCTAAATAAAACGTATAAAATAACACACCGGTAAGCTATAAAAAAGAATTGTTCCGCTCTCTGTAAGTAAAACAACATGCACCATATTCTTGTGAACTGTTGAATTTAAATTTAAAGGGGGTGGCTCCGGGTTTCCAACCTTTTACTGAACGACTGCATTTCCATGTAGTATATGCATATTCCTGTGCCCTTCTGGGAAAGAATGAAACAAAATTTGCATATAATACATGGGGACACAGTTGGAATTGGAAATCATATGTTTCATCCACGTGGCATAACTCTTTAAATCCCCAGTTCACAAGAATATGACCTAATATTACTGTTCCAGCAATAACAACAAAGAAATTATTATGAAAATATGATGCCGTAAATTCAGAAAAAAATAAAGGAAGAAAAAACTCTGCGGGAAAACGGCTAAACAAGCTAGCGATCAAAGTACAAACTACGAAAAATAGAAACAACAAACTACGAACGCGTAAAGTACACACACTTTTCACAAACATATATAGAGAAAGTGGGAGTCGATGTGAAGAAATAGAGGCAACTTGCGGTAAACGCGGTACTGGAAATTGGAATGACTGTTTTTGAAAATTCAAATTCGCGCCACGCAACGCTACAGTTTTGTAACGCGACGCGACCGAGAGACTCGCGCCATTCCAACTTACTTTTTGTGCTTAGCGTAATGATGAAGTAAATACAGGAAAAAAGGAAAAAAATGTGAGCTCGATTATTTGTAAATATAAAAAGCAAGCTCTGCGAAAAATAAGCCATTTAAAAAGCGAAAAAGTTAAGTTCGCATAACTTGCTGATAATAGGTCGACGGCTAGTAATACGGTTAGCTATGAAATGTGAATTAAAATAAAAAAGTTACTTGGACTAGACTCTGGATAAGGATAAAATAAACCACATTATACTGGTAGTGCTGAATGCCACTAACTACAGTAAGATGTGCGGCACACTATGGAGCGCCACATATGCGCCGCGACAACACCGCTTACGCTTCAATATTTACTGAAGACTGCAGCATCCGCACTTCTTCTTTTTGATGTGCACCAATTCCACTTGGGCGGGTGCTGGAATGTCGCCATCGGACGCCTTCTTTCCACTGAAATCAATCGATAAATAAATACAATCAATCGATATATGAAACTAGTGCACAAGTTAGGAACAGATCGTGAGCATTTAATGACTCTACCCATACCGCAAAACAACATGAGGTAGGGAGTTTTGAACCGACGACTTCTCGCATCGAAACGCGCGTGCCATACTACTGCGCTGCGTGGTTATGTAATCGGTCAATCGATATTTAAGGGAGATGCACATAAATGCGTAGGGTAGCCTAGTGAACACTAAAGGTGTTATAACACAATCTGCACGTTACATTGCTTTCTTTGCTTGTCTTTTTGCGTAATAAATTATAAGATGAAGTTGATATTAAAAATGAGGTATCAAAACAAAAACCATACTTTGTGGCTGGTGCGGGCGCCTGTTCTATCAGTGGTTGGCTCTCGCCCTTTGGCTTTGGCTCTTTTGCTTTTTCCTCTTCTGGGAGGAGGTCGTTTTTCGTGAGACCATTTTGGAAATAGGCCGGCGAGGACGAGTTCTGCAGCGATTCACTGAAACAAGCCAGGAATTGACATAAAATCATGATGGCGCGATAATTGTGCCGCACAAGCGCCGCGGCAAACCGCCGCAAACGTTGGTTGTCCTGTCCATACTTAGAAAAGCTATTCCTTGTGCTAAAAATATGATATTACGTCACGTTCCATAATGCATGTCCTCATGTTATGTATGCGGTAGGCATAACAACATTTAAAAATGTATGTATAATGTACAAGATAGTACGTCAGTACACACATACCACGCATATACGTACCGGTACCGGTGCACGTTTAAAAATACCGTAGTAGCGGTTTGTACCCTAGTATACAGTGCTTTGACATAAAAAAAAAACACTACTGTAACTCACATCACAGGCGATTGTCCATTTTGCTTCACGGGAGTTCCGTGGGTGGATCCGGGTAACGAGGGTGGAAAGGGTTTATGCAAATACTGTTCGACGATTGGGTCGACCTGGAAACACAATTAATTTATTCACAATTACTTTAGAAAAGAAAGTACTTTGCAGAAAATTGCCTCAAAGATGTAAATCTCTTTTGGGGAACATATAAAACTACCTATTTATTACTTGGTATTCAATAAATGAATTAAAAATCAACATTATGAAACAAGCAAAAAACTGCATGCATAGTTTTTTGACGGGATATATAATTAAAGCGAAATAACGGCCGGTTTTTGATACACATCGAGTACATCAGCATTCTTATGCAGCATATGCAAATGTACATAATGTAGAATAAAAAATCGAGCTAAATTCGAGCAAATTTGCATAAATACGCAAGAATTCAGTCGTCCGCGATGCTTTTCAAAAACCGGCTGGTATTTCGCTTTAACTGAGTAGGATGTTCGGAGGCTTGACATACAGAACACTTTGTTGGCAGCTCTCTTTATATTTTATTTTTATAGAATAATTTTAATTTTAAAATAATGAAAAAACCACCAACCTCGTGATACAAATGATCCTCTGGTTTGAAGGGATTTTCCAACTCGTCCATTCTAAAAACAATTAATGAGGTAATTCTTAAAACATACGGAAAACTTATAATATAATAATAATGTATATGCAATAATAAAGTAGGCGGAAGGCGCTGTTCCTGACTAAATCACGATATAGATGTGTTACAAAACCACGCATAGTACCGCTTTAAAATAAAAATTATCAAACCAACCTTTGTGACCGTAGAGTGGGGCTCACAACGTGCCTCTCTTCAATTTGGTTAGGTGGTGCAATGGGCTGCGGAACGTCAGAACGCTCTTCCCGGACTCGAACTCGGCTCGCTGGCGCCGTAGGACTGAAACACTACCACTGAGCTATGGTTTATAAAATCATTTGGCTATTTTATAACAGAAAAACCATCTTTTTCACGTTTATGTGAAATACGACGAAAAAAATCATGTAAGTATTAATTTACCGAAAATATTAATTATTTTGAATCAGATATAATTCTCTTAAAGGGAGAGGCCCACGAGAAAAAAGTTTTCCTTAACATACTTGCACAGAATGTCCGAAATTTCAGAAATGTTGCTGTGAAAACCGCATTTCTTTGCACCTAGAACTCACAGAGTTATTAACCGGCAAACAGTTCAGCCAGGTACCGTAGTCAGAATCAATTTTTGCGCTTTCAGGGCATTAAAGTATTGGAAACGCTTTTTCATAATCGTAGGAATGATCTTCATCCATTTAACAATTATTAAGTAGAGAAAGAATGCTAATGGACGGATATAAACCGTAAAAACATATTTTGAAGTTGCTGACTACGGTACCTGGCCGAACTGTTTGCCATGGAATTACTCTGTGAGTTCTAGGTGCAAAGAAATGCTGTTTTCACAGTAACATTCCTGAAATTCCGGACATTATGTGCGAGTAACTTGAGGAAATCTGTTTTCTCGTGGGCCTCTCCCTTTAAAAATTTATGAACTATTGTATAATGGAAATGTGGAAATGCAATGTAACACAATACGACAGAGCTTATTGTATTTGTTATTTAATATGAATAACATGATACGCCTAGAGATTGTAAAAAGAGAAGGTATACGTGAGATACAATACGTGACACGTGACACAATGCGTGATACTATACGTGATTATATATGTAAACTCACGTGTGAGTATATAAATTACCTTTTGTAGATAATAAATAATAACGCAATAGTAACGCAAAGTTCAACAGGACAAAAATCCAAAAACTAACAATTCGACCAAGGCGAAATATAATTGTTACATACTTTAAATGAATTTGCTTTTTTCAAAAGGAATAGTTTCTTACTCTCGTTGTACAATGGCTTAAACCCCCCAAATACTTGCCTCTGGGTCCTAGTGCATGGCTGCCATGCCGGAGCGCAGCTGCATTTAATTACATAACTAATTAACTTAGATTAATTTCAGGAACACCATGTTGCCTTGCAAGTATGGCTGAATTTCCCTTCAAGTTTCGATATGCAAATTTTCCTACGTCTCGACCAAAACAGCACTCTCTCGCTGAATCTCTAACCTCATGATTAGAGGATCACGTAAAAAGGCTAGGAATTCAAAAATTTAAATAAACGCGTAAGGATCAACTTCTTTACCCCTTTTCCAGTTATAATTCCTATTCCCAGTTTTATAAAAAAAGAACGCTTTAGCACTAGCTTTTGAAAGAAGCCAAAAAAAAATCGTCAAACAATTGAAGGATGACGCACGTAAAACGAAAAATTATGAAATTGCCCTTTTTCAAGCAGTAGGGAGCAAAGACTAGTGACTTTTAGAAAAAAAACGAGAGAAAAAGATTATATAAATAAATTTTTTTTTAAAGATTTCTACTTTCTTCGACCTGAGATCCCGGAATACAAAAAATAGTGTCGCATATAACTTGTACACAATATTGTAACTAGAGATTACTACAGTATACGGGACCCCATGGTACTTTTAATAAATCCTAAACATAGACAACTGCAAACTTTCCAGAAATAGCGGGAGTTTGAATATGGGCTAGAGACCCAAAACCTAAAGGCCCAATGGTCACTGGCGATATGTCCGAAATAGGATGGGGTCGTTGGCCCATAAGACCCAAAAGAGAGAGATGCCATTGAGTATTGGCCCTTTCTCTCTCTCTTTCTTTCTCTTTCTTTTTTCTCTCTCCCTCTCTCTCTCTCCCTCCTAAACAGGGGACACATGCGTTGTTGGCCTAGCTATCGATCCATAGGGACACAATGAAGGGAAACCGCAGTATTTAAACGAAATTTATTGGGTAGACGGTTGGTAGAGAGCGTTGAAATGCAAGAGCATTAGAGAGGTAAAAATATAATTGAAATTTAAAAAAAATATGTATTTTATTTACGTAATTCTCGGTTATCCTGAAAAGCTGATAAAGAAAGAGGGACGAGAGAAGACAGTGGGATAGAGAGGGAGAGAGAACGAGGGATAGAGAGAGAGCGAGAGAGGGATACAGAGTAGATATAGAGAACCATAAGCATCTAGTACATTAAATCATACACACACTACCTCATCATACAAAGAACAAACGCACAGCGGAAGTGTGCTAAGTAGTATAGTGTACTTAACCGTCATATACTGGCTAGACCTAAAAACACAGGAACAGAGAGTTACTACTCAAAGAATAACTCTATCATGTAAGGTAACGACATTCAAAATGAAAACAGGATTTAATTATATGCAAATCTGAGACAATTAGGACAAAGCTAATTTGCCAATTTATTTGCGTGACTATTAAACTTCTCGCAGAGTTTCGTCTGTGTGTTTTTCTTCTTATTTACTGTGGCTTTCTGGCTTTTATAGCCTCCGGGCAAAATGTAAAGGGCACATACTTCTGGTAAGCATTACGGGGAAAGGAAGTGTAAAAACAGAATGGCGGAAAATTTTTTGTTATGGATAAACAAAGTTAAAGCGGTATAACACGTGGTTTATCAGGTGTGCTTTGTCTTATATGCAAATTGTGTTCCATTCTTTGCCGGAAATGCCCGAAACTGCCTATAATACATGGGAAAGGACGGTACGTTCCACAAACTTCCGTGCCACCGCATTGAGCTAGAAAAGAGAGAGAGACAGAGAGAGAGAGAAAGAGAGAGAGAAAGTGAGAGGAAGTTATTTACTGGACGATAAGCATTTTATTTGTGGTTCTTTGGTAAGCCGCGTTCCCGCGAAATCACGTAAATATTATATAAATCCATGCATAAACGAGAATATTATAATGAGCGAAACGCTAAAAATCAGAAAATTTAGTTAGAAATGTTTTTTTATCAAAGAAACTCTTCTTATCTCAAACAATCAGGTCATATATTCGTCGGTAACCTTCAATAAGTCTATAGTAGTCGCGCGCGGGTTGTCACTAATATTATTTATTGACTATTAAAGGGAATGGTAACCCGGTATCTAGATTTATCTATGGATTTGGGAGCGGTCTCTCTTTTTCGATGTCTCCTCGTTTAGCGTGCTCACTCTATTTGTCTGATAATGATATGTCTGGCAATTTGCCCATGCTGATTTCTTTGATTATTCAGTTTAAATGTCACACCACTGAAGTTGAATGGTACACTACGGAATATTACAGAAACCCTAAATCCAAAGTTTGGTGTCACGTTATGTGGCAGCAAATTGACGCATCATCTAGGCAGGAGTTGCGTGTGTGTTGACTGGCAAATCTTGTTTTCTATTTTCGTCGTTTTCAGTACATACATATACGTAACGTGCATAAGATAAACAAACAAACAAACGAGGAGCCAGAAAGAGAGAGACAGAGAGAGAGAGAGAGAGAGAGAGACAGAGAGAAAGAGAGAAAGAGAGAAAGAGAGAAAGAGAGAAAGAGAGAGAGAGAGAGGAGAGCAGATGTGGGGCGCCATAAGGAAGGAGAGGGAGGGCACGACCCTTGGGACCCTAATACAAAGGCTTTGGCAACAAGATCCTATCATAGTCAGAGAGAGGACCCAATCCCTTTAAAGTGGCACTCCTCCAGTTCCCCAATCAGCGTCATTCAAAAAACAGATGTGCACAAATTGATACATAGTGAACTGAGAGGGGACAGAGAGAGAGAGAGAGAGAGAAAGCACGATAATATAAAAGAAACAGAGCTCCAATTAATTCGCTCTTCTTGTTCATTTTTACATTCTTCTGCCATGTGTTAGCTGTCTATACTGTTCCAAATTCCACGCCAATGCGACTTTTTTTGCTTCCGACATCTTATAAAATTTACGGTAGGCGAGAGACGTTTTCGGTATTAGTGATCCTTGACAAACTGACAAACTGACAAACAGGTGAACTTCGAGACCTAGTTAAAGAAATGTGTTTTCCACATTAAGATGTATGGCTTCGTATTTATCTTACTAGTAAATAAATATACTTAAATATAAAATACGCCGAAAATATATAAAAAACCGGAGGAGCATGCTCGGAGCCTGTATACGTGCTACATGCGTCAAGAAATAGATCGATGGGTGAGGGAAATAACACTGTATAAGAGGAGACGCAGAGAAATAGAGATGGTGAAGGAGGATCAGGGAAAGGAGGAGAGAGATGAGGATGACAGACAGATGGCAAAATAGTGAGGAAATGAGGGAGGGAGAGAAGGAGAGAGAGAGAGAGAGGTACAGAGGTCAAACGCTTGCACGATCTACCTCCTACATTCATGCAATTAAAGAAAACATGGCGTGGGGAGGTTAATGAGGAGTGAGCGAGACAGCGAGAGAGAGAGAGAGAGAGAGAGACAGCGAGAGAGAGAGAGAGCGAGTTCCCTAGGGGATTGTTCCCAGATACCTGGGGAGGTCGGGTTATGGGAAATCCTTTATTGTCTTCACCGACACCTAATACAGTCCAACAAACCGCGTGGATAAACTAGGACTTTTACGACGAACAAGATGCGCAAAATGTACACAGAAACTGTAGTTATAGCAATATTATTACGTTCATAAAGAGCAATTTTATTTTTTTGATGTAGTAGAGAAAAATAGTTTTATTCTAAAAAACGAATAAGACATAAGACACTTGGCTGAATAGCTGCAGACAATTTAAACCAAACCGACTAAAGTAGTTGTGGTTTCGAGAACATTTTGGCGACCACTTTTGAGGAGAAATTCTACAAAAAATGAATGAAAAAGTTGGAAAAAAAGTGGAGCTCGGGAATGACAGAAATATCATGGAGAAATGTATGGACTGGGGACTGGGTTTTGAGAGAGGGAGAGAGGGGGAGAGAGAGGGAGAGGGGAGGGAGAGAGCGAGAGAGAGAGTGGGGGAGAACAAGAGGGAGAGAGAGGAACAAAGCGAGAGAAAGTGGGAGATATGAAGAGAGAGAGAGAGAGAGAGAGAGAGAGGAGAGAGAGAGGGAGAGAGAGAAGAGGAGAGAGAGATAGAGACGAAAAGACAGGAAATAAAACGTCTTGCAATCGTAAAATTTCCCTTCACTGAATGGCATGTTTCTTTGAACGGGCCGAATTTTGATGGCGAACAATCTTGCAGCTTGCAGTTTACAAATATTCTCAAAAATAAAACAATTTTCCAGTTTCAAGTTCTCGCGTAAGCTGTAAGTTGTATGCAAGCTTAAGCTCAGGGCTTAAAGTAAGTAAAAAAGGTTAAAAAGCGACGTTGATGAATTATAGGTATATATATGAGAGTTAACAAACAAGAACATGATACATTTTGTCACAATTTTTTTCATGGGGCTGACCTTTTAAAAGATTGGTTAGTTTTTGAGCCCCTTTTGATAGTAAAGCAAAATACCAGCCGGTTTTTGAAACGTAACATAGTCATAGACAGCTGAATTCTTACGTATTTTTGCAAAATTGCTCGAATTTAGCTCGATTTTTATGCTAATTTATGTTCATTTGCATACGCTGTATAAGTATGCTGGTCTACTCGGCGTTTCAAAAACCGGCCGGTATTTCGCTTTAAAATGCAGCTGATATTTAAATTTTAACATGCAACGTCACTCCGCTGAGCACTTGGGTAGCAACATGTGTGGGAATAAGTCACATGTATATATGGCTACAATAAGGCTGAAACTAGAGGAACTTACATACATACATACTGCCAGTGACATAAAAACTTGCCGAACCTTCTATAAATGATAATTCACTTCCCTAATCACGTAAGAGTCCCCCATATGATTATGAAACTTTCAGGGAAAATATTTCCCAACAATGCATGCTGAAACAACACAAGCAAAAGCAGGCACATGCACCAAACAGCTGTTCGTGATTTTCACGTAAAATAGAGAAAAAATATAGAAACAGGGAGAGAGAGAGGGAGGGAGAGAGAGAGAGAGAGAGATAGTTGGGTGGCTTTTTTCCAACAGTTGCTGCAGGTTTCAAGTAATGCATGTAGCATGTGATGATCAAAATTTCGTAAAGGTTAAAAATAGAGTGAAAACATACTTTAGCCAAGGACTTATAAAGCTATCAGATACACAGATAAATGAGATAAGCTAGGCTGAAAAAAAGAATTCTAATAGTTCTCTATACGGAACACGTTCCCAGTGAATTTTTGCATCATATTATTGAAAAATGGCGCCGTTCGTTTTATTTACAAACATGTTCGTTTCTCTGCCAATATCGAGAAAAGCAGAAAATCGTAAGGAAAACAGTGTAACAAAATCGATCAAAAAGAGATGTTCCGATCAGATTCGCGTTGTAATGCATGTTAGTTTGTTTGTGGTCATGTTACGACATGAAGGGGTTTGCTACGTAGGATGGTAAAGAAAAGTTTAGTAATTGATGAAACAAATACTGTACAACTGCTTTTCCAAGCATACAATGCATGCTAATTTTTTGCGCCTTCAGCTTCAGGCAGGGCGGCACATATTGGAACAAAATTAGCAAAAATATATAGGGTTACATTTTAAGCTCCTAAACCACGTGTCATGCTGCTTTAAAAATGATAATTTGAAGCTCCAAAACCACGTGTCATACCGCTTTAATAATGGTTTAGAGATGAGCGTTATACTTTGCGTTTCTCATGAAGCTGTGGGGAGGGAGACGGTTCAGTTATCCAAACATACACACGTACGTACTCAATAAATCTAATATTTGTGTGTACACACATATCATCGCATAAGCATAACGCACTGTTTGCATACTATAATGATGAGCCGAAAGGAGAACCTCTCTCTACTTCTCCCTCTCTATTTCTCCCTCTCTATTGCTCTCTTCTTCTACACATCTCCACTTCTCTCTCTCTCTCTCTCTCTCTGTAACTGATAATAAAATCCAATATTCAATAGATTTTAAATATACATACTTACTGTAATTCGCAAAGGTCACCATACAATCACAATCACAGGGTTAAAAATGGTAAACCACGGTATACCTATAAATAGTTTTGGACTAATATTTTCCGCTCCCCATCTATTTTTGGATCAGAATTAATTCAAAAGTTTGCGGTGCCCCACTTGTAGTGCGACAAAAATCAGTCATTCATCATATATACTTGCATATGATTCGAATTGAATGGAAAGTATACAGAGAGAGAGAGAGAGAGAGAGAGAGAGAGAGAGAGAGAGAGAGAGAGAGAGAGAGAGAGAGAGAGAGAGAGAGAGAGGCAAAGGGGTAAATAGAGTGTGGTCGCAAACAAATATAAATACAGCAGTCGCCAAAGGACCGCTATTGAAAATTACAGAAAATCGTGTTTTGTGGAAAACTGGACCCCAACTATTATCTGCATAACGGTCGGGGGTCTGTTAATGGACTCTTTGTTGTTTTGCTAGCGCTATGGATTATAGCGCATTAGGTACACTGTCAATGTCAACACATATTAGGAATTGACTATTTTTATAGGTCGGGAATCAGAAATACTGACAAAGTTGATGGTGCGCGGCTATAAAATGGCGCGAAGGAAGAAAATGCTCGCAACTTGATGTAGGACCAGATAAAAAAATACGCGGCACTTCGCCCTAACGACGCCAGCTCCTCGCCGGAAACTATATCTACCTGCGCGAATCCGGCGAGAGTCTGGCAAACGGTCAGCGAAAGACGGGTGTTCTTTTTTTATATCGTGAACCCACCAAAATTTCAGGTTGGGCTCTCCCCGACTGAAAGAAAAAAAATTTCATAAAAGAGATTCCCAAACGTATTTTTTCAGACACTGACCTCCACGGTGATACTCTAGGCTTAGGCTTAGGCTTAGGCTTAGGCTTAGGCTTAGGCTTAGGCTTTGCACTGACCTGGGATTAAAAAGTCATATTTATAAGCCAAACAATAACATCACATACTGTAAGATTATATGTAGTAGATTACCAACACCATACTTCAAAGGAAATACCCATAAAAGTAACCCATGGTGACCTCCATAAAACCAAAAAAACTCCCTTTTTTCTGATAAGTTCAATAGAATAAGTCAAGGGTGACGGGAAAAATGACGGGCATAAAAGGAGTGCTCAATTGTCATTCTTTACAATTTAAACCATCAAACGTATAGAAAAAACTTCTTGCAAACTCATGTCATATATGCAAATTCCAAAGTCTAACCATCCAGACTTGGGCGCTTCGCTATTTGGAGTATCCAAAAGGAATACAGTAAACAGAGAAAATATGGAATGCTACTGCATATCTAGAAATATCGAAAAATCTCAATAAGAGTATCAAAGCGAAAGCATAAACGATTTCAAGTATTATTTTCAATTTACAAAAGTTTCAAAAGTGCTTTAATTTAATATATTCTTTTTTTTCCGAATTCCCCCGCAATTCTACTCGAATCGTAGTATAATTGGGTCTCTTTCAGTACTCGGGTGAAGGGTAAAACTGGTTTTTGCGGTAAATTTTGCGATGTATACTCACAATTTCCCTCTCTCTCCCTCCCTCTCTCTCTCTCCCTCCGTCTCTCCCTCTCTCTCTCCCTCTCTCCCTCTCTCTCTTTCCCCGTGAAAATCAAAGAGGTTCTGGGTAAATAATGACTGTAATGCAGTTGAATAAATAAAATGAGATCTGGTGATCTAGTATTGATTAAATAGATCTGTGGTTAACTATTATATCGGGAGTGAAAAGTAGTGACTGTAGTTCCCATAAATGTGACATCACAATGGTTACCTACTAAACATACAGTATGATAGTTAAACATAATAAGCTACGTCATGCGCATTGCGAAATAATTACAATGTCAATTTCAGGGCGGAGTCTTTTCTGGTGTACTCGATGTATTTCAAAAACCGGCCGGTATTTCGCTTTAAAACAACTTTTTTTCGGATGTGGCAGTGAGCAACTATGCATGCCAATGTTGAATCGGAGAACCCTCGCGAAAGGCTCGCACTAATTTGGCGCACCCCTTCTGCCGCAACAGGGTGCGGTGCACATTTTGTTCAGTAATGGCAGAGCCAGTCTCGGGCTCATAGTATAGTATATCACTGCAGCATTTGGAAGCGCGTTTTCTTAGGGTTCCTCCTTCTCTTTTCTTTGTTCTTTGTTCTTGTTTAAGTCCTTTTATAAACCATACATAATATAGCCTTAGTAATTGGAATATAAAAATGTCATCTCGCTTCAATTAAAATCACTCTTCAAATAGGACAATTCACCCAACAAAAGGGAACATTTTCCAATCTTTCGCCTTTCTCCGAAACTATTCCGAAATCAAAAAAAGGAAAATATTTTCATTTTGAATCATCTCGTAATTCGCCACGGCACAGCGGATGTGCGGGGCACGGCAGAGGGAGAGAGAGAGAGAGAGAGAAGAAGAGAGAGAGGTAGAGAAAGAAAGAGAGAGATAGATAGAGAAAGAGAGAGAGAGAGAGAGAGAGTGCGAGAGAGAGAGAGGTAGAGAAAGAAAGAGAGAGATAGAGAAAGAGAGATAGAGAAAGAGAGAGAGAGAGAATGGGAAACACAATTTTGTTTCTTTTTTCTTCTTTTCACCCCTTTGCTTATTCACTTCGGCTTGTGGCTTTTAAGAGGGTTTCTTCGCTGTACTCCCAGCCAATACAAAACAGCTGAGAGAGACAATGGATTTTAGAGAGAGAGAGAGAGAGAGAGAGAGAGAGAGAGAGAGAGAGGAGAAGAGGAGAGAGAGAGAGGAGAGAGAGAGTTTAAAAGAACAATTGATTGGCTAGAAGGGAGAATGCCCTAATGAGGACGCTTAACAATTCACTAGAGCCAACTTTAATTAAAATGTTTTCAGAGAGTCAGCTGAAAGAGAGCCATGTATAATGAATAGTTGAACCTTTTGCAAACTAATAAGGCACTTAGGCTCGAGAATATACAAGGCGTAGACTGACTGAGGCCTCAAATTAACAGGTTAGGTTCCAGATTCAAGAGCCTAAATCTTGACAAGGCCTAAACCTGTAAGTTAGGCCCAAGTCAGGCTAGAGAAAATCCGCAGTTAGGCTTTAATATGGAGGATAATATTTTAGTTTTCGAGACTGTGTCAATGCGGCTTCTCATGACGTCATTTTATATAATAAAAGCCCAGCGCCGTCTGCTTTTTAGAACTGCAACATAAAACAAATTTTCCCCAAAATTATCGATAAATATCTAATTTTATTCTCACTGAACTCTGATTATTGGAAATAGAGGATCGGGAATATTTCTATTGGACTTATATTATAAAAATAAACCTCTGCTAAAACAAGACTCTAACTATAACACGTGTCGACTAGACACCTAAACCCATGTGTAATGCCTGAGGAAAAATTAAAGCGAAATGCCAGCCCCTTTGGAAAATTTGCATATGATAAGCAAATCCTATGTATCCTATGCTAATTTTGTACGATTGCCGGGACGATCGTACAAAATTAGCATAGGATACATATGATTTGCTTATCATATGCAAATTTTCCAAAGGGGCAAGCATTTCGCTTTAAGCTAATCTCGTGGACTTGGGATTAAAGAAAGGTGAAAGATATTACCTTTCAAATTAATTAATAATGTATTATTTCGTAAATATTTGTAATAATATCATCTGAACTGAAGTAGAAAAAATATAGATTTGCACGTACGCAACGATGCTAACTGCTAACGTAAAAATTGACAGAGTGGCTAGAGAAACAGTCAAAGTAGAAAATAATGAAAGGTGTACAAACTATAAATATATAAATCACAATTGATAAGGTACTATGATTAGTGGTTAGTAGTCTCCCCACTACATACTTGGGGAGAAAATTCCCTGGCAAATATATGGGTGACTTTGAATAAACTAATTTTAAAATGATAATTCCCTGATCTGATAGTCGAGTCATCATTCAAAGTTTAAAGCCATCTGACAAGTGGTTTGTGAAACGCATCATGGACAACTTTTTTTCCATGTATTTCTGTGCGCACCTGGTAGGACAGAATCTGCATGTAACACATGGGAATGTAGTTGACGTTTCACAAACCACGTGTCCTACCGCTTTAAAATAAAATAAAAGAGTAACTTACTAGACTGTCATGTTCAGGTGTCTTCGAGTAGATCTGTGAAAATGGGGGGTGTTTTCTAAATCTTGGACCAGATCCTCGTTGGTAACTGAGAAAAGAGTGAGGGGCTTCTCTCAGGATGAGAAAGAGGGAGGGAGAGGGAGAGAGAGAGAGAAAGAGAAAGAGGGGAATGTGAATTAGAGAGAAAGAGATAAAGGTAGAGTCAGACACACAGTGAGGGGGAGGGCTCGTACTCTCGCAAGCACTCTCGCAGAGAGACTCTACCAGTCTCGACTCTCGACTCTCATCATTGTTCTTTTCTCCCTCGGCTTGAAGCAGTCCTTTTCGTTATTCTTTTCATATATTTGACCACGCCCACTTGCTCTCTCTCTCTCTCTCTTCTCTCGATGAGCAACATTTGTGCAGACCTACCAAGACAGAACGAGAGAGAGAAGCTGCTTTTACTCTCTGAACTCTACCTTACACCTGTGTTCTTTGCACGATTCTAACATATGCGGAGTAGTCAGTTTCATGAGAGAAAAGGCCTATCCTTACTTTCTCTCTATCTCTCTTCTCTATTCCTCTCTCTCCTCTCTCTATCTATCCTTCTCTTTCTGTTATCTCTCTCTCTCCCTCTCTCTCTCTCTCTCTCTCTCTCTCTCCTCTTTCTGTTATCTCTCTCTCTCCTCTTTCTGTTATCTCTCTCTTCGACGATAAGCTTGTCTCATTTAATACGAAAAGGTAAATATGATATGTGTGGCTGTCAGATAAACATCAATAAAGTGAGTGGATAATTGTTTGACAATTGGGGGTTTGGTATGTATAAAAGAGTGTACGAAACATAGGTTAGGTTTGGGCATAGGCTTCAACCTTTGGACATGGGCCAACGTAGGTGTGGACTGAAAATCTTTATTTAGTTACTCATGTAGCTAATTACTGCAAAGAAACACGAACGTTTATAGCTAGGACAACGAGGGTTCGAGTACAACGACGATCATTCTTCTTTTGCAAAACCTCGTATTTTCTTTAATAATTCCCGAAAATGCAAACAGCTTTAGTCAATAAATCATGGCCCATAACCCCTGTTATTAGTTTCGCGGTTTATGTGCGTTCTCTGTTTCAAATACTAATGTGATGCTGCGGCGCCCTAACAACGCACATGGCCTACGCCGCAAAAGCTTTTTTTCTGCCAGTTTTTTCTTTAACTATGGGCCAAAGAAAATGTGTCGCATGCATCATAGATTTTACTGACGAAAGGAAAATTGTCGATATATAAACATCGGGATTTCGGGATGGAGCTTGCTTGCAACTATGTGGCTAGAAATTTATATAAAATTAAAACCTAGGAAACTAAAATATAAACAAAGTACGGAGTGAATAATACAAATACTGCTGAACCAATCTGATGCACCTACCTGTGAACTGCTGAACCAATCTTACTTTCTGAGCGTAACGCACATCATCCAAACACACAATCAATCAAACATCTAAGCCAACAAAGCTCCCAACTTCATATAATAAGATATCAGCCAAGAAATACCCAACCCCTTTCTCAAAAAAAGTGGATTTAGTTTCCAAAAAGAAAAATAGGCATTTGAAGGTATTTTGAGTAGAGACGAAAAGGCTATTGTCTATTGAAGTTTCTCACATTAATTAGAGTGAAGTATAGGCTTCGAAAATATGAGAGAAAGGTAATATTTAAGTATTTGTTGAGGAGGGTTTTCAAATATTTTTTGGCAGACGAATATAATAATAATAATAATAATAATAATACAATTCATAACTTACTCTGTAAATGGTACCCTGGGTGGCAATGGTTCAACATGTGGTGTGTCATCTTCCTTCTCGTAAATAAACGTCTTCACTGGATTCTCTCCAAACGATACCCTGAATTGATCATTGTTAGCCTAATGGTAAAACCTTGGTTTCTTGGTAGAGCAACCAGGTTTCGGTGCCAGTCGTTTTGCAAGTCGTTTTGCAGGTCTCGAAAATTAACGAATAATTTATGAAAGATCCACTTACCTCTGTGTCATTATGAATAGTACTTTTTAATATAGATAAAATATAAAGTATATATTCTTTGTATCTTTTTTGTTTGTTTGAGTGAATTAGTGTGTGCGCCGCGTGTATGTTTTGGGGTAATAGGAGTCTATAGGAGAGGCTTTAAACAGAGAAATAAAGGAACAGAAAATAGTGCGTCTGGCAGATAGTGGAAAAAGAGGGCGGACTTTTCGCCAATGAACGAAATAAATACTCAATGTATGAAAAGGAGACGAGTGACTGTAGACTATAGAGAGAACGCCGAGAAGCAGAGAATAAGCGAGAGAGTGTTGGAAATTATCCGATACAGGAAGGAGAGATACCGTAGAAAGTGGAGAGTACAGACACAAACACAGAAATTCATAGAATATGTAGAAAGAGAGCAATGACGTGCCCTGATTAGCGGATAATTCGAGGCCTAAAATCTAAACGTTGCCCCGGTTACCGTACGTTTTTTGATGTTTGCGTCGTTGCCGCAAATGTTGTACCATCGTGCGCATCATTTTCTCTGCAGGGCACTTGAAGGAAGAAATTAAATATTGAAAAATAAGTGCGTGGCTTAAGTTTACAGTTAAATTGCGAATAAATATACGAGTCAGAAATTAAAACTAAACAAAAAAAACAATAAAGAAAAAAGGTCCATAAAGTTCTACAATACACTTCAAAAACATCCGTTTCAATGAAAGTTACTGTTCTTTCTTTACTGCTAAAAAATCTAAAAGTATTGCTCAGCACCATGAAAGTGTTTTCCTGCTTGTACCTATACTAGAGGTTAATAAATAAAAATAGAGTGAATATTGCAAAATAATCACGAAATTA